>JAUMJL010001186.1:0-215617 GCA_033558185.1 Dromococcyx pavoninus | reverse complement strand
GGTAGGGGCTGCGCCGGATCCGCGTCCATCCGCGCCTGAGCTGACCGCTCTCTCCCCGCAGACATGGCGATCCGCTACCCCATGGCCGTTGGCCTCAACAAGGGCTATAAAGTGACCAAGAACGTGTCCAAGCCCCGGCAGTGCCGCCGCCGAGGGGTGAGCGGGGGCGAGGGGATCCGCGCCGGGAGAGGCGCAGCGGGGCCCGCGCGGGGCCGTGGGGGTCGGGTCTCCCTCCGCGCGGGGCCCGGGGCTGCTGCGGGGCGCTCCCCGCTTGCAGCCGTGCGAGGGGCCTGGAGCCGGAGCCCGCCGGCGGGGGGAGGCCGGGGAGCGGCGCTGCAGCTCAGCCCCTTCCCCGGCTGCGAGCGGAGCCGCTCGGCCCCGAACCCCGCCGGCCGTGCCCGCTGCGGCAGCCCTGACCGGCCCGGGACGGGCGGGAGGGGTTCTGGGGGTGTCGGGGGCTGTGGTGGGTGTGGGGGTGTCGGTGGGTGGTTGCATTTCAGCCCCGGCAGTGGAACAGACAATAATCTGGGTGGTTCCCGCGGTCCCTCCTGGTCCGCTTCCTCGTAGCCACGACAGCTTTCCCACCAAACTGCCCCGTGGTGACAGATGCTGGGAATTACCCGTACCCGGTTCAGCTCCGTGTGTTCACACGGGAGTTGAATTCAGTTTGCATCTCTGCTCACGGTGATTAAACGCTGTGTTCAGGTGTGGTGTTGAGACGCATCGTGATGCACCCGCAGATGGTGAACGCTCCTGCTTTTTCTGAAGATGTGGGTGCGTGCAAGTGTGTAAAAGACTCGGAGCTGTGGCAAAAACGATCCCAGCAGCTCCCTTTGAGGTCTCCGTGCCACATACCCAGGGATCGTACCCCCTTGGGACAGGCAGGATGGCAGGGTTGGGGCCACAGCCCACGCTGGGCACATCATTGCACCCATCGCCATCCCTGTGTTTTGTGTTTCCCCCCTTCCTGTAGCGCCTGACCAAACACACCAAGTTTGTGCGAGACATGATCAGGGAAGTCTGTGGCTTCGCACCCTACGAGAGACGCGCGATGGAGTTGCTGAAAGTTTCCAAAGACAAACGTGCCCTGAAGTTCATAAAGAAGAGGGTGGGTCAGTTTGCCATTGGTCTGAGCGTGGCAGCAGCTCTGCTGTAGTTTTCTGCCCTTCCCTAGGAAGTCTCCGCTCTTTATTGATTCTCTTATTTTTTCGGTAGTTTGGGAAATCACCGGTGTAATCTGAGGGAGCAGAGGACCGCTCTTTGAATTGGGTGGAGAGTGGGAGGTGTTTGACATGGAGGCAGCAGGTGGACATGGGAGATGGACATGGATGTCCTTGGCCCTGTGTTCTCCAGAGCTGCTGTGCTGGCTTTGCAAACCTGGTGGGGGCAGAGGAAAGCAGTGCTGATGGTGCCTGGGCACCCCTAACCAGGGGACACGAGATGGGCTCCTTGAGGGCGTCTGCGAGAGCTGGGAAGCAGCTCCTACCTCAAACGATTCTAGAGCAGCACTGGCCAGGAGTTCTGGCTGGACAGGGTGGGTGGGTGGAGGGGCTTTGAGTCCATGTTCACCAGAACTCCACCCACCTGCTTTTCCAGTAAAGTTTCCTCAGAGAATGCCTGAGCCCTCAGCAGCTTTACCCGATCTCCGCTGGCTCCAGGCTGACTGCGCTGCTCTCTTCCTCCCTGCAGGTTGGCACTCACATTCGGGCCAAGAGGAAGCGGGAAGAACTCAGCAACGTCCTGGGCAGCCATGAGGAAAGCTGCCGCAAAGAAGGACTGAGGTGTACAGTAACTCAATAAAGTCCTTTCTCAAACATTGTAGTGACTGAGGGTGCCCCCCTCTGCCTCAGCCTGTGGGAACAGGGGTGCTCTGGGGATGCTGAAGGACTGTGCCAGCCAGGGCTGCGCTCCCCCAGAGCTCACCTTTAATCTGCAACTGGTGATGCTGCTGTGGAGTTTCTGGTACTGGTGTGTGATACATTCCAGAGGGGGAACCCTCCTCCTCCAGAGTGAGCTGTTTCAGGACAGGAAGGGCTCTGCTCTGCAGTTGCTACGACTGCAAGAGCTGCGATTCCTTCCACCTCCTGGCTGATTCTGGTGATGGGAGAGAACTCAGTGGGCAAAAAAAATGGTGGATGGAAATAGTCACAGCTTCACGCTCCTTCTCCAGGGCATTGCAGCCACGGGCAGTCTCCCAGCTCACATGTTCCCCCTCGTGCCCTGCATTCTGCACTGTTACCAGCTCAGGAGAAACAGCAGCCAGGAAGAGCACCCTGAATTTCAGGAGGATGATGTACTGTCTGCCAGGAGCCCCTCGCTGCAGCACAGGGCGAGGGCTGCTCTTGCTGCACACACATTCTGGCTACACTCCATGTAACTACCCTGCCCTCTTTAAATCCAGTTCTAGCGTTTGCCAGGGTCTCCACCCCAAGCCTGTGTTTACTGGTGCACAACAGCCACACTAAGACAGCACCGTTTTTCACTCTCTGAACCCCAGCAGCAGCCCATGGTGGGTGCTGAGCTCAACACACTCTGTGCTGGCCTGCGCTCGCTAAGCCTGGCATTGCTGGTGGCACTGGCCTTGGATTAATGTGGAGGAGATCTGTGTCCCTCGGCAGCAGAAGGTGCTGCCTCTGCCTCACTGTCCTAGAATTTTAGTTCCCCCCACCCCCAGCAGAGCTCCCACCCTGAGACAGGGAGAGGTTCTGAGTGCAGCTCAGCTCCCAGTCCAGGGGGAATGTGCAGGTGGATCATAGCCCCAGCTCTGGCTGTGGAGTTAATGTTTCCCTAAGCAGGCACAGTGACAACTGGAAAAGCTTCCATTGTGAGAGACCAGCCCAGCTCCACCACTGGTGGCCGGTAACACGCACGTTCCTTGGGTAAAATTTGACAATTTTATTGGAAATACTTAACGTGGATCATTATTCAACAGTAAAGAGTGAGAAATACTTTACTCAAGCCATAATTCATCTCAGCAGCTGCGCAGCAGCAATAGCTCCTTGTCCCCCTTCAGGATCACCCAGGTCAGTCCCCTCTGGGCTGGGGCTGATCCTGAGGGACAGGCCACTTAGTCCTGAGGGACAGGCCACTTAGTCCTGAGGGACAGGCCACCTTCCAGCCATGCTGTTCAACTTCATCCTCCAGCAGAGTCCAGCTTTGAGAATGCTATATCAAATACCTCCCTGTAGTGCTCAACAAAATGCACTTCCAGTCCTTCGGTGATGAACCCAGCAAGGTCGTAATAATCCTTCTTATTCTCCGAGGGCAGGATGATACAGGTAACCCCTGCCCTCTTCGCCTGCAGGGAAAAGAGAAGCAGCTTGTGAGTCCATCTGCCAGAACACCCCCACTTTAGAGAGGAAGAACAAGAACAGTTATTGAGAAGCATGATGTGGCTTCACTCCGCTTTGGAGAGCAGCAGGGGCATCACTTGGAAGGTGTCCCTAAGGGTGGACCATGTCCTAGAGCTCCCCAAGCCCCCCAGAGGCTCTCCAGTCCCACCCCTCAGCTGCAGGGATGGTTAAGATGGGAGGTATCTGGCAGGACTATCAGCACATGTGGGACTGCTCAGAGCAGTTCACACTCTTTCAGAGTTATAAAATTTCCAACTTGGGTGAGGATAAACCCTGCAGCCAAAGGAAGAACTAGAAACAGGTTATCAGAGCAGCCCCACCCCCCTGTGCACAGCCCGCAGCACCTACGGAACCTTTCAATACAGACATCGCATCGGAAGCGGGGTGGGAAGCAGAGCCTCCTCTCCCCGTGGCAGCTTTGTCCCCCCCACTCCTGAGGGCAGTCAGGCATCAGTGCCAGCCACCTGCATCGTACCCCAGGCACAGGAACAGCCACCACACAACAAAATGCAAAAGCGGCTGTTCCAAAGCCACACGGAATCATGGAATGGTTTGGGTTGGAAGAGACCTTAAAGCCCATCCAGTTCCACCCCTGCCACGGGCAGGGACACCTCCCACTGGATCAGGGGGCTCAAAGCCCCATCCAACCTGGCCTTGAACACCTCCAGGGATGGGGCAGCCACCACTGCTCTGGGCAACCTGGGCCAGGGCCTCCCCATCCTCATTGTGAAGACTTTCTTCCTAATGCCTAATCCTAAATCTTCCCCCTTCCAATTTAAAGCCATTCCCCCTCATCCTATCACTACAGGCCCTTAGATAAAGCCCCTCCCCAGCTTTTTTGCAGGCCCCCTTCAGGTACTGGAAGGCCATTACGAGGTCTCCCTGGAGCCTTCTCTTCTGAGGGAAGGAATGAGGAAAAGCAACCACACTCCACAAGGCCACAGCCCAAACAGATCTGGGGAGAGAGCACTGCTGTGGAGCCCCAGATCAAAGGGCTGCTGGAAGAGCTAATGCTGTGCCTGGAGAGAAAGGCGTGTGTGATGCAAGGCTGAGGTAGGCAGGAGCTGTGCAGGTAAAGAGCACAGAGAGACTCAGTGCCTGGAAAGAGCTCTGAAAGCTGCAAAGGGTTAAAACCAGAAAAGCAAGCACCGCTTTAAAGCGAGGGCTTGCAGGGGTGCTTCAGCGAGCTTGGCCTGTACAGCTTAATGGAAAACAAAGAGAGGATTAAGTAACTCGACTATGAGGTATAAAGAAACTTCACAGGGGAAATGCAAGGTAAGTTCCTTCCATCTAAACCAGAAAAATGTAGGGACATCCATACAAAATTTTAAGACAAATTCAAGGGATCAGAGCCTTAACGTGAAGGGTGATCACCTTACGGACACCGTCCCATCTGCACTGGATGCCCTCCTCAAACAGAGCTGCTGGACCACACCAGTCTGTGATGGAGCAGAGAGCTCTGACAGCCAGATAATTCCTTCCACCCTTCGTTCTACCAGTCCAGGAACGAGATCAACACCAATGCTCTGGCACAAAGCCCGGGGTCCCAGCTCCTTCCTGACAGCCAGAGACCCAGGGAAGAGAGAGACCCGTGTGCCCCCAGCAGGCTTCTCCACAGCGTGTACGGAATGGCTGGGGTTGTCCCAGGCACCGCCGGGCCCGATCCAGGGTTCCCTCCCACAGACAGGACAGGAGCTCTTACCGCAATGGTCTTCTCCTTGATTCCACCGACAGGAAGGATTTTTCCAGTTAATGACACCTCTCCAGTCATGGCCACGTTCTGCCTCACAGGGCAATTCATGGCCAGCGACAGCAAAGCCGTGACTATGGTGCACCCCGCGCTGGGGCCGTCCTTCGGGGTGGCTCCCTGTTTAAAAGAAAAGCACAACGCCCCTGCCTTCAGCTCATTCGAAGAGCAGCAAGGCCAGACCATCCCTCTGTCACTGCTGCTTTAACGTGGCCCTGGTTTCAGGGAGTCTCCCAAAGGTTTTTGAAGCAGTGTCACTGAGATTTAGATTTGACTGCTATTTAGATTTGACTGACGATGTGTCCTCATCCAGCTGCCTACACTTTGGTTTCTGGCCTGATGCCACCAAAATATTCATCAGGCTCAGGACTTTGAATTAGCAACATGAGCCCAAAACAGAGCACGAATGCTTTAAAGGTTTTTGTTGATCTAAGACAATCATGGGAACAAGTACAAGGTCAGCACCACAAGGGAAGAGAGCACTGAGTCACAAAATAGTGGAGAGCAACACTCAAAGTCATTCAAGACAGAGAAGATCTTTCCATTTAGAAAGCCCAACAAAATCCAGGCCTAAACTAGTAGCAGTCTGGATTTATCTGAGATCAAACAGGTCTTTGAGGTAAAAACAGAAGATGTGAATGTCTGAGAGAGAGGAGAGGCAGAGATAACGCCTGCTGTTTTCTGATCCTCTGGGAAAAGAACACGGAGGTGACAACCAAGGACCCAGACAGACCCGGCAAGCGGCAGCAGGGGGTGGAGTGGGCTAAAGCAAAGCTCGGGCACAGTCAGAGCACACACTTTGTCCTCAGTACAGAGCTGCCCAAAGCCTATCTCACAGTGCACGAGCCCTCCGAGCATCGTCTGCACTGACTGCCAGTCCCAAACACCAGAAAATGCAAATCACTGCCATTTTTTGAAGCAGGAACCATGGAGACCCAGAATAGCAATTGTGTGTAATGGTCTAAGGCCTTCACAAAGATCTGGAAACACAGAGACCTAAACTTTGGTGTCCTTGTATCTGCCTACAAGCTTTTATCCCAATCACTCATGGTGGTTTCCTCAGCTGCACAGGGCCAACAGCTACAAGAGAAGCCCAGCATTCCTTACAGCGTCACCCAAGCCCCTGTATTCCCACCCCACACTCGCTGCAGAAAGGAATGGAAACAGCCCCTAAGATCCTGAGGAAAATGTCTTCTTTTCTAGGTTTTACTGCTAAAAGAGGGCACTTTGCACAACAAATGAAGTGTCTTCCAGCTTCATGTCTAGGGGAGCAAACCAGCCGTGTGCTGTGTGTGCATTCTGGAGCAGTTTACCTCTGGCACATGCAGGTGGATGTGGGAAGACATGAGAAAGTCATTGTTGGGGTCCTTCTGCATCAGAAAGGCTCTTGCAAACGTATAAGCTATTTTGGCACTCTCTTTCATTACATCTCCCAGCTGCCCTGTTACTTCAAGGGACCCATCCTTGCTCTCCATGTCCTTGGGTCGCTTCAGGGATGTTTCAACAAACAGAGTGGAACCACCTAAGAAAGGAAAGAGAAATAACAGCCTGAGAAAAGTTAAAAGAAAATCAAACCATAAGGTTTTGGTGATGCAGAAGCAATGGTAGGGATTTGGAACTGGGGCTCTCTGATGAGCCACCAGCTCTTGGGTAGAGAGCAGCTGAAACCTGCTCTCCAAACCCTCTCAGGGAGGCCAGTGTGAAATCCCAACAGCACCACACCAACGGTCTCCATCCACTGCTGCTTTGGACTCCACACCCCCACAACCCAGAGCAACACCTATTTAGTGGAAATAATCAGTTCTTGTAACAGTTTCAGGCTCTCTGCAGCCAAAAAACCTGTAGGTCAAGGGAGGTGATTTTCTCCCTCCACTCCTCTCTCATGAGACTCCACCTAGAGCCCTGTGTCCAGTTCTGGAATACCCAACATAAGGACATGGAGCTGCTGGAATGGGTCCAGAGGAGGCCACAAAGACGATCGAACACCTCCGCTATTGAGGACAGGCTGAGAGAGTTGGGCTTGTCCAACCTGGAGAAGAGAAGACTCAGGGAGACCTTAGAGCAGCCTCCTAATATCTGAAGGGGCTCCAGGAAAGCTGGGGAGGGGCTTTTTCCAAGGACCTGGATGAGGGGGGATGGCTTTAAACTGGAAGGAGAAAGATTTAGAAGAAATTCTTCATAATGAGGGTGGAGAAACACTGGC
The DNA here is from genome assembly GCA_033558185.1 of Dromococcyx pavoninus. Classification (NCBI taxonomy): domain Eukaryota; kingdom Metazoa; phylum Chordata; class Aves; order Cuculiformes; family Neomorphidae; genus Dromococcyx; species Dromococcyx pavoninus. The sequence goes on along the minus strand of JAUMJL010001186.1, from coordinate 208,314 downwards.
ACAGATTGCTCAGGGAAGTTGTGGATGTTCCATCCCTGGAGGAGTTCAAGGCCAGGTTGGATGGGGCTTTGAGCAGCCTGGTCTGGTGGGAGGTGTCCCTGGCACAGGACTGGAACTGGATGGGCTTTAAGGCCCCTTCTAACCCAAACCATTCTGTGATTCTATGAAAATGTAAGACAAGGTCCCACCATAACACAGTTCCAGCCAGTCCAGCTTTCCAGAGTCAGTCATCTAATCACCTTCTCCATGAGAGTGATCGTTTCACTCTTAACTACTTCAACCCTAGCCCAGGTCAGTCAGAGCATGCAGGGGCCATGTCCTGTGCTGTGTTTCCACACCGTGGTGCACACAACCCCCCACATTTCTAGGGGTGCAATCCAAGGAACACAAGGAGCCAACTGTGCCCACCCCTGCAGAGCCCTGATCACCTCCATCTGCCCTTGACAGCGAAAGCATCGTGCTGTGGCCTCACTCACAAGACAGAACACGACTCAGCTGTGCCCCAGGTCAGAGTGGCACCTCCTGCTCTGCAGGAAGCAGACAAGGTCTTGTCCTCCCTGACAAGGCTGATGTTTTTAGTCATTGCTGTTCCTAAAGTATGTGGTTTGTATGGATATGGAGCATAAAGAGAAAACACGCTGGCCTGAAGATAAACTGAGCCTGCTTAAGGGAGTAAGAAAGGGTCCCTTTTTCAGGGAAGAAATCACATCTAAAAGGCCACAGCAGTTCGTTTTACTGCCAGCAGAACTTCACTGGACTCAATAGGGAAAATTTAGTTTGACTAAATTTCAATTTTGGAATTTTTCAATTCACATTCAATTTTGGAAAATTAGACAGAGATGAGACGTTAACCAAGAGCTGTTTTGTCTCACCCATGGCTGTCCAGGCCAGCCCCATCACCACTCCCGGAGGAGTGGTTTCGTACATGCGATCCACGGTGAAGACGGGCTTTCCTACAAAGTCCTGCAGGTTTTCAGGTGTCACCTGGACCGTCTCAGCTTCTCCACTCACAATTTTATAGGCAGATTTCCTCAGTACCTGTGTGAGACAGCAATTTGTTTCTGTAGAACGTGCTGAGAAGGCTGAAGCACAGTGGTCAGAGTCACACACGACCTTCCCTCACCTTTTCTACTTGTTTCTGCAGATTCCTCACCCCGCTCTCCCTGCAGTACTGCTTGATGAGAACAGTCAGGACATCCGATGTGATTTTGGCTTTGTTTTCATCCAAGCCACACAGAACTCGTGCTTGAGGGACCAAATACCTCTGAAAGAAAGCAGCCCCACACCCGTTAGTGTTTGTGACGAAAGTTCCAACTCACTCAGCTTCACTCTGCCGTTAGCCCAATGCCACGTTCTGGGTCCACAGCCTGAGGAACACTGGAGTTACTGTAACTGGGTGTTCGAGTCAGGGCAACTCTGCCCAAAATGCCACGTGCCTGTTTTGGGGGGGCATGGTTGGATGTAAACATGCAAAGGGCTGGAGCACCTCTGTTATCAGGACAGGTTAACAGAGTTGGGCTTGTTCAGCCTGGAGAAGGCTCCAGGGGGACCTCACAGCATCCTCCAGTACCTGGAAGGGGGCTACATGAAAACTGGGGAGGGATTTTTTTTCCAAGGGTTTGTAGTGATTGGATAGGGGGAACGGCTTTAAACTGGAAGGGGGAAGATTTAGATTAGACATGAGGAAGAAATTCTTCACAATGAGGGTGGGGAGGCCCTGGTACAGGTTGCCCAAGGAGGTTGTGGCTGCCCCATCCCTGGAGGTGTTCCAGGCCAGGCTGGATGGGGCCTCAAGCAGCCTTGTCTGGTGGGAGACGTCCCCATGGCAGAGGGCTGGAACAGGATGATCTTTAAGGTCCCTCCCAACCTAAACCATTCTCTGATTCTAAGTCTGAATCTGCCCAGAACAATTTCATCAGCTGTTATTCACAGTGGTTTCTCTCACCTCTGCAATCGCAAGTTTCTCTTCTGCTACATATCCTGACACATTGATCACTTCCATTCTGTCCCGCAGTGGCTCTGGAATGGTTTCTGTTACATTGGCAGTACAAATAAAAAGTACCTAGAAATATTCAAAGATCTTGTTAAGCATTTTCATTAACCTCCTGCTTTACTCCAAACAATAGCTCCTCAGTTCTGAGTTTCCCTATCTGAAGGTCTGGAGCAAAATCATCTTCTCTGTGTTTTGTTACAGGAAGAGTTTGGGATTTTAGAAGTGAGCAGTAGGGTGTTCCCTACACCCGAAATAAATGTTTAGAAACACACAGAGCACAAACTGGGAAATTGGGATGGTCCAAGATGGACCAGGAGAGTACCTGCCCAGGGAGATTTGCATCTCATTTCCAAGTTATTTCTACCTTCTATGAAGTTAGCACAGAACTGACCAAATTATGTACAAATACTTCTAATCCATCAATTCTGCAATTAATGAAAGCTGCACAGAAAAGTGCAACAGTGTGTGAAGTTTGGCAGCAGCAGGAGGCTCCCTCACTTTACAGTGACCCTGCCAATCATTATGTAGAAGAAAAGCTCCTCCCTTTTCCAGCAGAGACCACACATCTTTGTGTCCCTGGCTGTACAGGCAGCCCAGGCTACAGGACACGTGTTGGTGGCTGTGTTCTCTCAAGCATATACAGATACTTCAGTTAAAGCCATCCTGCAGAGACAGTCCCCTACACTTGTGTCTCAAATGCCAGCTGGGAAGTCAAACATCAGTTTCTTCTTATGGACAGAAAATCCCTGCACATCCATCCACTCCAGCTCTACAGGCTCCACAGAAGAGAGAAATACCTTTGACAGATCCACAGGAACATCGAGGTAATGATCTAAGAAGTTAGAGTTCTGTTCTGGGTCCAAGAGCTCTAGAAGGGCTGAGGATGGATCCCCTTGATATCCTCTTCCAATTTTATCCACCTATGGATAAAAAAAAATTTAAATGCTCTGAGAAGTTTCTCTCCACAATAAATTCTCACACAAAGATCCTTTAAAGGCTCCATCTGAAAATCTTCACGTTTGCTCATGACCAGCCACTACCAGGCTATCAGTTTTCTGTCCCCACTCTTTTCACAGCACCACAGACCAACTGAGGCTGAGAGGTTCTTCCAGGTCATCTTGTCCACCCCCCACACTCAAGCAGGGCCACTGAGAGCTGGTTGCCCAGGCCCGTGCCCAAGGCTGTTGTCTCTTCCAGCATTGTTCATGTCCTCAGAAGAGGTCACAACAGGGCCACCCTCCACTGCTTTTTCTCCCTAGGAGCAGCACTACCCAGGTGGACACAATGCAATGTGGTCACCCATACAGCTCCCAAGACATTTGCTGTCAGTCTCTCCCAGGCCTTGCACACACAGAGGTGAAACACCTTTAGTCTATTCCAAACACCTGCTATTATAGCCTGGCCTTATTTGCTGTTCCACAAAGCAGTGGGCCAGCAGCCCTTTCTCATTTATTCCCAAATCAGGCCACAAATTCCCAACCTGGGATTGTTAGGAGAGTTACCTTTCCTATTAGAGTCACTGATAGATGTTTTTAAGAGCAAAAACTAGAAGAAAAAAATAGATGCATCACCTCATCGATCAGTATAAGTGGATTCTCTGTCTTGGTCTTCTTCAGACACTGGATGATTTTTCCTGGCATAGCTCCAACATAGGTCCTCCTGTTTTACCAGAGACTGTGTTTAGGGAACTGTTGTGAAGCACAGCACACATCAGACAACACAGCCTGCAGCTGATGGAACAAGTCTGTACCTCTTCTACCTCTGCCAAAAGCACTCTCCATCACCACGCTAAGCACCAAGACCCATCGAGTCTCTTTCTAGCAGAGATCAGACAGGAAGTCTGCCAGAATACTCCCAGACTGGAGGTTTTATCTTTACTTTTAACCACTTTTAAATTAGAGGGAAGGAAAGAGGGAAGGCTGAGAACAGAGATGAGAGAATAGAGACTTCTTGGGGTTTTTGGGGGTAAAGAAATCTTAGAAAAGGGAAAGTTTCATTCCCTTGCTTGGTAGAGACAAAAAAGGAAGATTGGTGGAAAGATATCCTGAAGGAACAAACTGCTCATGGCAAAACACAACCTTTCTGCTAGAGGGGACTGGAGCCCAGGAACACACAGGAGCAGAGCAAGAAGGTAACAGTGAACGTCAAGAGGCACAGAGCAGGGAACGCCCTGAAAAGCCTATCAGGTACTTCCCTCTGTTTCTGTACCTTGCAGGTTCAGTTCACACTGCAGAACAGCTACTCTTGCTCGTTTCAAAACACTGCTAGTTTTGTTTTCAGGTGTGTGAGGAAAGAAAACAAACCCACAGCAGGGCTGGATGTACCAATTTTTGTATTCATGTCTTCTTGTCCCCAGGATTTCCTCCTGTAGCACCTCCCTCCTGATTATTCAGGAACCAAGTCTCAATCACGCCCGAACACACGAATGACCCCGTTTGACCTGTCACCATTCCCCAGTGCTGGCATTTTACAGACAGATGGGAATTAGAGTTTGGCTCCAGTCAGGTGCGTTTGGGAGCGCTCACAGCTTTCCAAAGATCTCACATGAGCAGGGAGTGACTGCACTGAGAGACAGGAATATGTCTGCAACTCTGCTCTTTGCTATCCTTTTCACCTATTCCCATATCCCAAACTGCTCAAGTCACACTGACCTGTGTCCCTTTATTTCTGCCACATCTGTCATCCCTCCAACGCTGAAGCGGAAATACTCCCTGTTTAGGGCTCTGGCGATGGAGCGGGCGATGCTGGTTTTGCCAACCCCAGGGGGGCCATAAAAACACAGGATCTTCCCCTGAGTGGATCCTCGCAGCTGGCTGACTGCTATAAATTCCTGCAGAAAAGAAGCAGCATCAATAATGAGCAGAGGGTGACTGCAGCAACATCAAAATGTCAAACAACGATTACAAAACAAACATCATACACAAAACTGGTCCTGAAAGGAGCTGGGGAGGGCAAGGGGAGCAGCTCTGTATGGATACTATGGCGTCTCTTTTCCCTCTGGTTGTTTGCACACTGGGTTTTGTGCTCTGCACTCACCTCTCTGGGAGAGGCAGTCTCTCTCTGCTGTCTTGAGGTGAGAACAGACTTCTAGTTCTCCTCCCAGCTTCCTTAGTTCTCACCCGAGCCTCTCGAGATATGTAAGAGCATCTCCTACTGTATTGATTCTTCTTTGTGAAGTTACTCTTGCAGCTTTTCACACTCCTAAACTAGGCAACCCTCAAATAACACCCAGCAGCTCAGAAATTAAAAGATCACGGTTCAGAACTGAAGTCTCAACTGCTCATGTGTTTACAGTGCAGAAATCACTATGCAAGTGGGCAGAGAGACATGGTTCCCCTGCAACAAGCCAGTTATTTAGCAGAGATAAGCCTTGAACTGTTCCACCTACAGCACTGAACTCCACAACAATGCTCTGCCAGAGCAACAGCACCAATCTAATTAAGGCTCAAACCTCTGTTGATACGTCTCAGTACCTTAAGATGATGAACCTTGCCAGCATTGCTACAGCTGGGCAATCTCCTCTGCGTGGAATTAATTCCAGCGATGCTCAAAGCCACAGACCTGGATGATGCAACTCACACTATTTCTGTATAAAGGCTGGGCCTAGTCAGCACCAACAGCACTCACAGGCAACATAAGAGACTGATACTAAAAAAGGATCACCTGTTTGCAGTGTGCACCAACAGGCTTACCATAAATCAGTTAAAACAATAAATCAGATAGTGAGATTCAGTCACAAGCCTCGAGAACTACCAGTGAGAGAAGCGCCCTCTGGCTGTCAGCAAGGAGACACTTCACAACGTTTATCTTTACTAGAAAAGACTGGAACAATGCAATTTAACAAAAGCAAAATCCTAGGATGTCTAAGGATTTACTATTCATTATATACAATGACATTGTACTGTTGGCTAAGCAGATGCCTCCACGGTTTCCATGCATAACTATTACTGAGGTGGCCCAAGCACCATCAGTGCTGTCCCACAGCAGCACAAAGCTCTGCTACATCCAGCACATGGGAACAGTACAAGAAGGTGCCTCACTGCACTCCTTGGAGGTGGACACACTGAATGCCAGTGACACTCAAGGGTTCCACCCAACCTGCTGAGCTCTCGCTGTCATCTGTTGGTGCAAGGTCAGTGTCTGCACCTGCCTCCCCTCCACTGGGCCCCTCCTGGACTGTCCCCTAAGATAACAAGTTATGGGATCATCCTTCCCTGCTGGCTACAAGCAGGAGCCTATTCCTGTGCCCTGGAAAGGCAGGCAGATCCCCCTGCAAGCTGCTGAAGTTGTCAGAACCTCTTACAAGTACCTGCTCTTACCTAAATCAGCTTCCCCAGCCACGGCAAGCACAGCCAGGACATCCTCAGGCAACAGTGACAGAAGCTGTGGAACGAGGCAGCACTAAAAACTTATAGCACAGACTATAAACCCTTCAACATCCAACACAACTCTGGGGACAGGTAAAGGCTACGAGGCAAACGTGCATTTCAGCTAACTTTCCCCCTCTTAATTTCAGAGGTATGAGTGTGTTTGGAAGGCAGTAACTCTGCCAGAACCATTTTAAAAGTCTTTGAACGAAGTGGTTAAAATCCAGAGACTGCTTCCTTGGACACTTATTCACTTGCTCCCATTAAGTACCAAACCAGTGTGTTGCTGTTTGAAATCAGAATACGACATTCATTGCCAGAAGTCATTAAAGACATTAACTGATCACCAGAACATTCTGTTCTCTCATTCACTGTATCACAGTATCACAAGGTTGGAAAGGACCTCTGAGATCATCAAGTCCAACCTATAACCCAACACTAACACCAACCATCATCTAAACCATGGCACTCAGTGCCACATCCAATCTCCCCTTAAACACCTCCAGGGTCGGTGACTCCACCCCCTCCCTGGGCAGCTCATTCCAATGGCCAATCACCCTTTCAGTGAAGAACTTTTTCCTAAGATCAAGCCTAAACCTCCCCTGATGAAGCTTGAGTCCATGCCCTCTAGTTCTGTCACTGGTCACCTGAGAGAAGAGACCAACCCCTGCCTGACTACAACCTCCTTTTAGGTAGTTGTAGAGAGCAATGAGGTCTCCCCTGAGCCTCCTCTTCTCCAGGCTAAACAGCCCCAGCTCCCTCAGTCGCTCCTCACAGGGCTTGTGCTCCAGCCCCTTCACCATCTTCGTTGCCCTCCTCTGAACACATTCCAGTATCCTAACATCTTTCCCAAACTGGGGGGCCCAGAATTAACACAAATTCAATGGAGAGCTGCAATCCAAAATGCAACCAGAACTCCTGATGTGAAGCAGTGTGTGAAATGGGACACCCTGCCTACTCCTGCCTTACCAGGATTCGCTTCTTGACATCCTCCATTCCGTAATGATCCTCCTCCAGCACTGCTCGGGCTCTGCTCAGCTCCAGGTTCTCCTCGCTACACTTGCCCCACGGGATGGATGTCAGCCAGTCCAAGTAGTTCCGTGTAACACTGGCAGAAACAACACAGATGAGAGTGATCTGACAACAAGCAGCTCATGCCACCCTCCACTGCCTTCCAAAATAACCTCATCCAGTACAAGGGGAATATGAACTACTCAGGGAAAGGAGACTATGAAAACCTCATCATTATCTGGCAGTCATTGCTTTCGTTACGGTCTTCATTCCCTTGTCCTTTATCACTCAAAAAATCAAAGCTTTTCTTCCCAGCTTTTGCTCTCCTGAAACAAAAGAGCCTCCCACATACCATGCAAAGACTTGGATTCCTGCACACAAATTCCCTGTACAATTTTTTGATGTGGGGCTGGCTCCTGCCCAAACATGAGCAGGATTGTTTGTAAGCTCTGCACTGAGGTCAACTGTTTGGATCAGGTCACAAAACTTGAAGAGAGAAAAACAGTTTTCTGTGTTTGCCCTGTGGACCACGATAATGTAAAGCAGAAAGAGTCCTGGCTCAGAAGCAAGGAAAAACAGCTGGATATGCAACACAACAGAGAAACAGTTAAAATTGGGAGATAAGGATGTTAGTGTGGAAGCTAACAGAGGGCACAGTCAGTTTAAACAGTCTGCTGCTGGGGAGAACACAAGTAGAACCACAGAATCATAGAACCATCTGATTGGAAAAGACCTCTGATATCATTGAGTTCAACCATACCTGTCCCCTTACTAAACCACATCCCTGAGAAACTCATCTGCCCACCTTGTAAACACCTCCAGGGATGGTGACTCAGCCACCTCCCTGGGCAGCTGTTCCAATGCCTGAGAACCCTTGCAGTGAAGAAATTTTTCCTGATGTCCAATCTGAACCTCCCCTGGTGCAACTTGTGGCCATTTCCTCTCATCCCATCTCCTTTCACTTAGGAGAAGAGATCAACCCTCACCTCACCACAGCCTCCTCTCAGGCAGTTGTAGACAGTGATGAGGTCTCCCCTCAGCCTCCTCTTCTCCAGGATAAACAACCCCAGGTCCCTCCACCGCTCCTCACAGGACTTGTTCGCCAGCCCCTTCCCCAGCCTCACCTATTCTACAGCTCCACACACAGATCAAGGATTCAAATGTACATGGAAGATACAGTAAGTTGTGAGCAGTCGTGAACACAGAGCAGCACAGCCTTCCAGGCTTGGCTGCCTTCTCCCAGGACTCACTCCATGGCAATCGCCACAGCAACAGAGCTTGGGCCTTTTCCTCCAAAACCCTCCCTTCAAAAACTTGCTATTGCTGTCGCTACACTGAGGGATGGGGACAGGGACAGGGAAAGGGACAGGGAAAGGGACTGTGCTGGATGCAAAGCCCAGGGTGTCTTCCCACTCCCTCCCATATGTGGTTATCAAGATGTTTCTCATCCAGATGACACGTCTGCGCTCACATCACAAAAGACACTTTGGTTTAGAAGCGAAGGTCCAGGACTGAGCACACACTGCCTCAACAGACAAGACACGTCCACAGCAAGCTGAGTGTCTCACAGTCCATGTCCCAGATTATGTGGTAAAAGCTATTTGCTCCTTTGCAATTCCAACCCTGCCCCAGCACTTTGGGGACAACCTCTGGTAGCTCAGCCAGTGTCACGCTCGAGCAGCTGGTTTCTCTCTCTCATATCCAAGGAAAACACCCAAGCACAGGAGAGAAGAGCCCAAGTTAAGGGCTGAAGGAGTCACTGCACATCTCCTGAGGGGTAAGGAACTGCACGGTTCTTATCCACAGCATTAGGCTGCCAGATGATCCCAAGTGCCACGATCATGATCCCAAAATGATCCCAAGAGGTAAATTAGAGTAAACCAGGAAATTTGGAGAACAGTCCCATAGCCGGGATGTGACCGTATGCTATAATTAGGAAAATGAACTCTAACAAAAAGAGAAAAGAAACTCTTAAGGGAAGAGCTTCACAGGATTGTATCGACTTCTCTCATCCTCCCACCTAACCCTGAGAGCAGAGGACACAGCCATGCACTCACTTGAATTCTGAGGAGTGATTATCCAGCAAGCCCAACTTGTTCAACTCCTCGTCAATCACATCCATGACATGTTTTGGCACTACCAGCTCCTTCAGGCGTTCACGGAATTTCTCTTCTATAGCATCCTTGTCCTCTTTTTCAAGACCCAGCTCTTTCTTAATGATCTTCAATTGTTCTTGGAGAAGGTATTTGCGATGCATTTGCTTGATCTTCTCCTCAACCTAAACACAGCAACACACAGAGGAACTGTTCTGTTCCCAGCACGACCCAACAGACAGCAAATCCTTCCAAATACTTCTCAGTTGTGCCCTTCTCAGCAACTAAAACACTACTCAGAAGCCATCAGCAGCATGGTCTAATACACAAGGTGACTGTGAGACACTCTCCAGCTGCCCCTGCTGTGCACGGTTCGGTACCTCAGTGTTGTGTTTATGCTGGGGTGACCAAAGGCTGGGCAAACTAAGCCAGATGTGATGTCCCCAGTGCCAGAGGGGAATAACCACTTACCTTGACCTGCTGCCTACACAGCTGCAAATGGAGCCCAGTATGCAGTTGGCCTTCCCTGCCACAAGGACAGACTGTTAATCCACGGTCAGCTTCCTACATCACGGCCTCAGAAGTCCTTTTTTGCACAGCTATTTTCTATCCAGTTGGCACCCAGCCTGTCCTGTTGCATGGGGTTATTCCACCCCAACTGTGGGACTATGTATTTCTCTTTGTTGAACTTGGGGAGGTTCTCACTGAGCCCCTGAGGGATACCATGAGTAACCAGCTACAGTTAGAATTCAGTGTTGATCACAACCCAGCAGCCTACACAATTTCTTCACCTGCCTTGCACTACACCCTTCCAGCCTGTAACACCCCAGTTTGGTTATAAGGACACTATGGCTGGCCACAACAACAGCCTTGCTAACAACAAGGTACACAACAGCCACTGTTCCTGCCTTGTGCTCAAGGCATTCCTATCTGAGAGGCAATGGGTTGAGGAGACCCCCTTCTGACTCTTCCAAATCACTCCTTGGGCTTCCAGGAGGATTTTCCCCATAATCTTTTCAAGGACTGAGGACATCTACCAAATCTCTTTCTTGAAGACAGGCATGGCATTTCCACTTACCAGAAACCTGTCCAGTCACCACAGTGTTTTAAAGAGGATTGAGACATCAAAATAACGACACTGACAAACCCTTTCAGCACCCTTGGATCTGGCCCCCCGTACTGCACGTGCCCAATTTGCATAAGAAGTCTCCAACAATTCCTACCCTGGTCCAAAGCCATTTTGCACTTGATGTGAATCTCAAAAGCCCCAATTATTGGGAACTGCTGACTCAGTATACACAAGTCTTTGTGCTTCATATACTCACTTACTGTTTTGATGCAGCTGTTGTACTCTGGTTAAAGCTTACAACAGTCAGGAACCACTGCAGTTCTCAGTGGTGAACACAGGGTCTTTTAAAATGTCATGCTCTTTGCACCATTATGTGCTATGCAGGTAGGATGCTGTATGGTTTTAATCAGATGCCTGGTAAACTGCAAACCTCTAGGATTTACCTGCTTGCATGAAATTACAACAGACACATTTTAACAGCAGGTGCTGTAGCCTCATGTCTTGTTACTTTTACAACACGCACGAAATACCAAATTTCTAATGGAAAATTATATAAAATCTTAACTCTAAAACTCCCTTTAGAGTGTGGGCCATTGGCTTGCTTTAAAATTCTTCACTGGCCAGGCAAAGATTCTCAGTGTTGGACATGAGATAAACACCTACAAGGCTTGTGTTGTTTGAAAATCTTACCTCCCTTCCAAGGCGCTGCTGAAGTTTGCTCAGCTCATATTCCTTCTTCAGGAGGGAAAGGGCTTTGTAAAGTCGCTTGGGAATCTGGAAAAGAGATACAAAATGAGTTTTCAGATACTGTACTCTTGGCAAGTCCCTGTGAGAAAGGGAGAATAAAGAGCTCCAAGGGGTTGTCTGGGAGAACTCTACAGCACCTGGAGATGTAAAAAGACGAACCGTGCAGCAATTCCACAGCAGACAGACAACGCACAAAAGACAACCATTTGCCACCAAAGATGCAGAGCATCCAGCCTTCCTCTCAAGGCAAGTTATTAATGACTTCCTTCACCAGGAACCAGTTGGTATGGTTGGACCTGATGATCTCAAAGGTCTTTTCCAACTGGATGATTCTATGAGGTTCAGACTAGACACTGGGAAATTTCTTAGTCACCGACACCAATCCACAGTACTGAAGTCCCACCTGTACTGAGGCTGGTAAAGAGATCATGACACACCACACAGACTTTTGGTTTAGTTAGCAAGGCTTTAGTTATAAGATCCATCTTACACTGGTTTCCTCCAAGATGTCTTGCAGTTCTTGTGACTCTGCCCCTGTCAGTGCTGCACCCATGTCACTCAGGTAGATGGGGTTATCCACCACGCGCTGTCCAGCCTGCATCATCTGAAGTACAGACTCCCTGAAAAAAAACAGTAATAAACCCCAGAATGCTAAGTAAAGTCCTACATTCATAAGGGAGCATCCTCACAGAGTTATTTACTTGTTATGACAGAGCAAAGAAATGAAACACAGCTCAGTTTCACAGCAAACTAACTCATTTAAAAAAAAACTCCACTAAGTCAATACTTGTTAACAAACACAAAAATCACTTGATAAAAGGAATTATCACTAATAGATAAAACCAAGTCTGTGAAATGCTCTCTTATCAGTTACATGAATTTTTTGTGTGCCAGTATGCTAAGACTCTTATTGTGCTCATATTACACAGATCAGACCATGATACTGCAGGCAGCTTCACTGGGCCCAGCTCACCTGCCCCAGGATCCATCATCCTACCTAATATCTAAGTTTCACATCAGGTTTTCAAAACCTCCCCTCTGTTTCCAGCAACGGATGATAAAGCTTGCATCCCAAAACAAAATTCTGGGTGACAATTTGGCAAATATCTCTGCTGTGCTACAGGAAAAGGACAAGTGGAATAGGAACTCTCAGCATACTCCAGCCTGAGAACACGGTGCTTCCCAAAGCTGGGCAGCACGGGAACACGTACCTGTACAAGGGGTTCAAGGCAATGATGTCCCGGATCGTTTTGACAATTTCTGCAGTAAGGGCCTATAAACACAACAAAGGTTTAATCAGCAAAAGCCTGGAAAGAGACAGATGAGGCCTCGCTACAAATAAACCATTCCTCAAGCTCTCCAGCATGGGAGCACAGAAATACAGCCCCCGGCCACCCACTGGCAAGGGGTGCAGTGATGGTGCTTGGTGTGGGGGCAGTTATTCCTCCTGGGAGATGTGGAAATGCACGAGGGCCACAGGCTGGCCCACAGAACAGGTCCTTGGCCAGAAGACATGATCAGGTTGAGCACTCGAGTCACCCTGCAGCAAAGACTCGGTCTGAACAGAGGATACTGCACAGATTTAAGCCCAGCCCAGCCTCTTCGTTCAGCAACTTTTTGAAGTGACCAGTCCTAAGGAACTGAGCTCTTGCGATACGAAGTCATTATTTTCAAGCAACGGGTGTGAGGAGGAAGATCTGGTTTCTGAGGCCTGAAATTACAGCCTGATCTTAGACCTCTTTCTTTTAAGCAAGAAATGTAGGTGAAACTGCATAGGACAAGTCAAGGTTTGTGTGATTAATACACTCACTTTAACCTCTTCTGTGATCTGGAAATCTTCATGAACCACGTTCTCTACTTCTACCATGAGAACCTCCTGTGAGGAAGCAGCCACAGGATCTAGTACCACTTCCACTGCTTGGTCCTTCACTCCAGGTTCCTCCTCAGCCTCCTTCTTAGAGCGTTTCTGCTTCCTTCTAACTTTGTGCTTGTTCTCGGGCTCCTCAGGCTCAACCTCTAGCTGCTTGTTTATACGTATCCTGAAAGCCAAAAGAAACCAGCCTCAATCAAATCTCCTATGTTAGATGTGTTTTCAGCTCCTCACCATGAAAAGGAAAGAGTCTAAGCAGTGTTCTGAGTAAGCCAGAATGTCAAACTTTGACAAAGCTGACTAATCTGTGTTTTGACAAGATTTAGCTTTTGGTTCATTTTGTCAAAATAAGGCTTGATTTAAGAAAATAGTAACAATCTGATGGCAGATCCTGATAGATCTTACCAAATATATTTACAATAAACAAGCTGCCATACAAAAGAGTTACCTGATGCTAAATTAGCCTGTCAGTGTGTGAATGAGAGGCCAAGGACATCTGACAGCATCTTTACCAAGAACAGTGTTAGCTTAAACCATGTGCAGAACTATAACATCAGATTTCTAATGATTAAATGAAAAATAATCTAAATAATGTTGGTGAGCCTGTGCAGAAAGCTCAATATTGCAGACTTTGCAGTGACAGGTCGCCACACATGAAGAGAACAATTAATAAGGGATCACTGTTAGTGTGCACCTCAGGAGCTGGGGTCTCTGGCTACATCGACCAACAACTCTGAGGCAGACTCACACTCTCTCCTTGTCTCTCCTGAAAAGCAAGTTCACTGTTCCATTTTAATTCTGAATATGTTTTGCTTTTTCAGCTTTCTGATCCTCAGCAATCACTCTCTCTGCTTTACACTTCTTCTGCTGCATTACCTACAGTAACACCACTGCACATCATGTGTGCAATGGACACAAACACTGAGGAACAGCAACAGCCCTTGGCAAAGTTCTCTTACAAGGCTGTCGCCGACCCTGGAGGTGTTTAAGGGGAGATTGGATGTGGCACTGAGTGCCATGGTTTAGATGATGGTTGGTGTTGGTGTTGGGTTATAGGTTGGACTTGATGATCTCAGAGGTCCTTTCCAACCCTGTGATACTGTGATAACTGCTGTTACACACAGGTGTGGGTCTTATCTTCCATGTCCTCTCCTTCAGAACATAAAATCTCACCTACTCCGACCGTCTGCCCCTTGCAACTTCTGACTAATTCTGACAACTCCTGCCAACAGAACAGAGCCACAGACAACTGAGTTCAAAACCATTTTCTGGAGGTGGGGTTGCTGGTGGTGGAAAGCAGTTGCTGGGTAGGAGAACGTCCCCTCACAGGGCAACTGGAAGAGTCTGACAGCAGCCAGCTGGCCAGTCAGCACGCAAATATCTCTGGATTGGTCATGGAATCTGCTGCCCTGACCCAGAAGCACCTTAGAAGGTGTATGGGGAGAGCTAAGGGATTATTGTGGCTGCCAACAAGAGTTTACTTTTCTATATTTGCCCCATAAATGCAGCATGCTCTCAGATCCAGAGTGGTTCCTGTGGACAGGACTGACCAGTGCTCCATCTCAATCAAATAAACTAAGATCAATTCCCTACACCTTCCAAGTTATAGGGAAATAATTCTGTTCTGAGTAAATCAGACCCAACAGCTGCCTATTTCCAAAATCAAACAGGGTTGTTTTGATAATGCAGTGGGATGTTCTAAGACTTCATTTGGAAAGGAGCTGCCCTGCAAACTCAGCCAATTCACCTCGAGAAGTACTGCCCATTCTGTGCTGTTCAGAACCACTGCAACTGCAGCAGAGTGGGAGGGAAAAGCAACACTTCAAAGCAAAACCCACCCCAAGTCTCTCTCCCCCACCGTGTTTCTGTCCTTGTATTTTCCCTTCTAGTGGAAATTAATTATCTCATGCTTTTAGAACCACAACTGTATATTGTCTTAGCTCAAAATACTCAGCACAAATAGCTAAATCTACATTCCCAACAACAATCCCACTCTCTTCACTCACTGCTGGGATAAGGTCATGTACACCAGACATAGTTACAGCTCTGGATCACTTTTTTTTAAAAAAAAAAAAAGCAAAATTACTGGCTTTAATCAGTTCCAGAGATTTTCTTTCACCATCACCTTGCTGCACTTGTCAAACAAGATCCTGCTTGCTGGCATCACATGATGGTTTATACCAGGATGCTGTGCACTACCTCTTCTTTTTGGGCTAACCTGTCGCACCTTTAAAAACACATGAAACATCAGGGCTGGAGCAGCAGAGCTCTGTCAGGATTTGTCAGGGTGATGAAGTAAAGGGGTTGCATACAAAAGTGCATATGTGTAGTGAAAAATAACCCAGGGATGTTCATAAAGGACAGGTCTGGGGAGATGTGGCAGCAGCCCAAGCCGTTACCTGCGGTGCCCCATGACAATCATCCGCAGCTTGTCTCCCAGGTCCTGCATCTCATGAATCTGCACAAAAGTTCCCATCTGGTAAATTTCATTCAGATCCTCCACCACATCAGATTCATTGCTATAAAGAAAAAAGCAGAGCAGATACCCAGACTCTTGAGAAAGGAGGTCAGATTAAAAGAGAAAGGAACAGTCAGCAGTTGCAGAACTTCAAACCAGACCCAGCAGCAAAGACACTTGACTTTATCCCAGGTGTTCCCAACCACACAGCCCCTTTCCAAGTCACCCAGCTGCCCAGGGGGGTCCTTTCCCTCACAAATAGTAAGAGCCTGTTCTAAGGCAGGACCCAGGCTCCTGGCAGAGCTGGTGGTGGCAATGAAAGCTGTCACAGTGAGAGGATGGTCTGAGCTTACAACACAATTTCTGTAATACCACCCACAGCAGGGAATTTCAAATTGCATCTTTTAGTGTAAATTAAGCCTCACCATAGAAATTTATAAATTCAAGATCAAGAGAAATGACTTACTTGTCATCCTTTTTAAGGAAGACACCAGCATAAGGCTGAGCAAGACGAACTTTCCTTCTCAGCAGCTCAACCAGCTTCTTATTTTTCACCTAGGACAACAACAGGGATGAAGTCAGAGGTGAACTTCCCACAAGCTGTGCACCCTCAGCGTGTAAGGCCAGGCCTGGTGGAACCCCACGACAGAACTAGGAAGTCTCACCTCAGATTTTCCCAGCGTTGCCCTCATTAGGGGACACAATATGGAAGTGGAAGAACATCAGTGTAACATGAAATCTGAGTATTTAAACAAGTTCTTGAGTGAATAAGACAGCTCAAAGACAAGGGGGAAAACCAGGCCTAACCAGTACGGATCTTATGAGCAGGAAACCTCTCAGTTGCTTGAACACCACTTTGTAAGAGTTCTGTTCCTCTCCACACCCAGCTTTCCACTCTACCAGGAGGAGACAAATCTTCCCGGTGCTTACCTGAACTCGGCTCGTCCACCCTGCTTTAAACCCTCTCCTCCAAAGCTCTCTCTGTTCCTCTGCTCCCCTACACCCTCTGCCCACCTGAGCACCTGCTGTGAGCCCCTGCCACTATGACTTCTTGCTTTACAACCTCACCCCTCTCTGCTCTCAGGAGACCACACATCCATCCCTGCTACATCTTCCAGCACCGCTGCAACTGTTATCCCAGCGGGTGGAACCCTCAGCAACAGAAAAATCACCTCCTCGTGAGTTCCACTGCTGCATGAGGCCACACTGCTGACTGCTGAGTGTTCTTGTAAAGTGACAGGCATCAGCTGCACGGCTGAATGCTCTGGACAAGAACCAGCATGACTTGAGAGAGCAGTGGGAGCAGAACCTCTGCCATCAGCCTGTTCTAGTCCTGGCACACCTGCTTTAATTTTGCACCATCTCTAGCAAAACAGTGCCTGCCAGTGCCACAGACATTAACCAAAGAAAATTAATAATTCCATAGTCACGGCAGAGACTTCACATTGTCAGGAAATGAAGTGTTAAATGGCAGCACAATGAATTCACAGAATCATGGAATGGTTTGGGTTGGAAGGGACCTCAAAGCCTATCCAGTTCCAACCCCCTGCCATGGGCAGGAACACCTCCCACTGGATCAAGGGGCTCAAAGTCCCATCCAACCTGACCTTGAACACCTCCAGGAATGAGGCAGTCACAGCTTCTCCAGGCAACCTGTGCCAGGGCCTCCTCACCCTCACAGGAAAACATTTCTTCTTCAGATCTTATCTCAATCTCTGCTCTGAAAACCTCTTTCAGCTTAAAACCGTTCCCCCTCCTCCTGTCCCTGCACTCCCCAGCTTTCTTGGAGCCCCTTTCAAGTACTGGAAGTACTTGAAAGTACTGGTCTAAGTTCTCCCTGGAGCTTTTTCTTCTCCAGGCTGAACAATCCCAACTCTCTCAGCCTCTCCTCACATGGGAGGTGTTCCAGCCCTCAGATCATCTCCGTGGCCTCTGGACCTGCTCCAACAGGTCCATGTCCTTCCTGTGCTGAGGACTCCAGAACTGAAGGCAGGAATCTAGGTGGGGTCTCACAAGAGCAGAGGAGAATCCCCTCTCTCAACCTGTTGGTCACACTGCTGGTGATGCAGCCCAAGATTCCCAGGATAAGGGAGATCATTTAACAATTATCTTAATGTAAGACAATGTTGACCTATGCATTGAAATCAATAACTTATATGCAAGAGTATCACAGATTGTGTGCCTAAAGATCATAACAACATACAGTCTTCTCCTTCCCCCAGCACATCTAGAAAGACACAAAAGATTGCACATATCAGATCTGGCCATGCAGAAAATAGTGGAGTAGAAATACCACTATGATAAACATCTCTACAGGAATTATCAATTCAGTTCTTGCTACACTTACTCCAAAATCAGATTGGTAAAAAATATGAGTGAGGAGCAAAAACATGAGTATTTGTTCCAAAATGGTTGCATTTCAGAGGCAAAATGTATTTCTGGTCAGTGAGCTTAAGTCAGCTGTCAAAGATGAAATGTGTGTCTCCTAAAAATACACACAGAGGTGCAGAAGGGAGAGACCACACCCTGGAATTCCAAGGTTACATCCTCATCCCTCAACACCTTCTCCCACTGCCGTGGTGTTTCTCTACACTGAACTCCCGCTCCCTTCTCACAGCCTGACAGCCTTCACAAACTCTGCTCTCGCTGCTGTGACATCAGCCTGCGACGCAAAACCAAGGACAGGTTTGCTTAATCTCCAGAAAGAGAGCACAGAGAAGCCAGCAAACTCTGGAAGAGTCTCTAGGGAACCACTGGCTTTTCCGACAGCGCTGGTGCTACTGACTGATGCAACCCTGTGACACCAAGTGGGTGTCTGCTACTCCAACACCCACTGCGAAGCCAAGGCTGCAGCGTGCACTGCACCCTGCACCCTCCCTGAATCAGAATCACAGAACCAGCCTTTGCGATCGAGTCCAGCCGTACCTGACCACTGCTAAACCCTATCCCTGAGAAACTCGTCTGCCCATCTTTTAAATCCCTCCAGGGATGGGGATTCAACCTGCTCCCAGCACAGCCTCTGCCAGTGCCTGAGAACCTTGCAGTGAAGAAACTTTTCCTAATGTCTAGTCTGAACCTCCCCGGGCACAACTTGAGGCCATTTCCTCTCATCCTGTCACCTGTAACTTGGGAGATGACCAACAGAATTATTGAATGGTTTGGGTCAGACCGGACCTCGAAGCCCATCCAGTTCCAACCCCCTGCCATGGGCAGGGCCACCTCCCACTGGATCAGGGGGCTCCAAGCCCCATCCAACCTGGCCTTGAACACCTCCAGGGATGAGGCAGCCACCACTGTTCTGGGCAACCTGGGCCAGGGCCTCATCCAATGCCACAGAATCATGGAACGGTTTGGCTTGGAAGGGGCCTTAAAGCCCACCCAGTTCTGATACTCCAAGTATTACAAAAAGTGGAATATTTTGATTTAAACTAAAGTAGAACCAGTCCCGCCGTGGGCAGGGACCATGGGGAGGGGGGGAGGTGCCTTCCAGGAGAAAAGCACCGGTGTGAGCGGCCCCGGGCGAGCAGCCAGGGCCCCGCAAGCACGGAGGAGCCCCGGGGCCGGCCGGGGGGTCCCCGGGAGCCGGACGCCCCCCTCACCTCGATGATCTTGATGAAGCGCGGGAACACGGGGTTTCGCGTCACGGCGATGAGCGGCACGTTGGGGAAATGCTCCGGGACGAGCAGCGGGGTCAGCGCCGTCATGACCGGCCCGGCCCCCCCCGCCTCGGCCCCGCCGCCCCCCTCCTCGCCGCCGCCCCCCTCCAGCGCGTCGCCCCCCGCCAGCCCGCCCGCGCTCCAGCGCTGCCACCGCCGCCCGGTGCTGAGGGCGGCGCGGGCGGAGAGCGCGGGGCCCGGTGGGGCCGCGGAGGAGGAGGCGGCCGGCGGGAGGAGGAGGCGGCGGCGCGCGGGGCCGAGCAGCGCCGGCCGCCAGCGCCCGCACAGCCGCAAGCACCGCGCGGCCGCCATGATGCGCGCTCGCCCCGCCCCGCGCGCGGGGGACGCCGGGGCGCGGGGGGACAGCGCGTGGAGGCACGCACGTCCCGGCCCTCCCGGGGTTGGAGGTTCGAGACCCCGCTCTGGGCCCTGCGCCGACCGCGGCCCCTGCCCGGGCCTCGGCCGCACGTCCCGGACCCTCGGGGGGTCGGGGGTTCGAGTCCCGGCTCAGGTCCCTGCCCCAGACCCACCCTCTGTTTCTTGACCCTGTGCCCTTGCCCTGATCCTGATCCCGAAAACGCCGGCAAATAAACTCTCTAAAACTCGTTTGGGAGTTCTAGAAAGCAGCATCCTTTATTGCAGCGTGCTGGATGCACGGGGAAGCGATTTCCATCAACCATGCGTTAGGAGGAAAGAGCCGGGCACGGAATCTATTTCCCACTTAAAAGCACGTGTATAACTTCTCCCAGAAATCTCATCCATATTCTACTGCTTTGCAAGGACTAATTTTAATTTTATTATGAACTTCAGAACAGCCAAATCTCTGCTAATGAGAGCTTTGAAGCCAGTTCTCTCTCTGACCTTGCATTCTTAAAAAAACATACTGATATATACTATCAGAACAGTCTGTGCCTGTCTGACTTTCAAAAATACTTAGATAGCACTTAACTGAAGTTAGAAAACTAATTCTATACAAAGCTAATTTTACTTTATCTTAAATCAAAATATTCCACATAATAACTATTTCTTGTATCAATACAGGAAGTATCATGTGCCCACCACACATCCAGCACTATGATAAAGGATGCTTGCAGTCTAAAACTCCCAAACGAGTCTTAAGAGAGTTTATTTGGCAGCATTTTTTGGTATCAGCCCTCTGCCCCTTTGTCCCGGCCCCTGGCTCCAGCCCCACTCCCTGCCTCTACCACAGCCCCTGCCCCTTAGCCCTGCTCTTCTCCCTGTCTCGGCCCGTGCCCCAGTGCTTGCCCTGTTGTCACCCCTGGCTGCTTGCCCCATCCCCTGCTCCTGTCCCAATCCCACTCCCACTCCCAATCCCAATCCCAATCCCAATCCCAATCCCAATCCCAATCCCAATCCCAATCCCAGGCCCTGCCCCTTGCCCAGACCCTTGCCCCTGCCCATTGCTCTGGTCCTTGCCTCTTCCCCTGGCCCTTGCCCCCACCTCTGTTCCTTGCCCCGGCTCCAGCTCTTGCCCCTTGCTGTGGCCCCAGCCCTCGCCCCTGTCCCTGTCCTGGCACCTACCCTTGCCCCCTGGCCTCCAATGCCTGCCCCAGCCCCAACCGGAGAAGTCCGGAGCCCCCTGCTCTAGTTGGCCCTGCTTTGAGCAGAAGGGTTTGACTGATGGTCTGGTGGTCTCCAGAGATCCCCCAGCCAAGCTGCCTGTGCTGCACAGGAGAGCCTGCATGGCTTGGGAGGGCAGGAGGGGCACCTCAAGGGCCCCTACCCACACCCAGGAGCCCAGGAGCTTGGAGCTCAGCTCTGGCTCTTCACACCGGAGGAGCACAGCTCTCTAGTGCAGCAACAGTGCCTGGCTCTGGACTGCTTGGCTGAACCCCAGTCCCTGGAATAACTTTTCAGAGCTTGGTCTCAGCCTTACCTCATCCCTGTGTGCCTGCCCAGCAGCCACCAGACCTGGCTTTAGCTCAAACCTGTTTCATTACCATGGTATTGTCTTTTGGTCTGGATTCCTGGCTGGACTTGGCCATCATCTCTGAGTCAGTGCTGTTTGTCTTTCTCGGGTGCTGTGGGCCTGGGCCCCGACTGGTGATGCTCTTGCCCCATCAACCACGTTATTCACCCTGATTCCTGTCACTTAGGGAAGAGCAGACAGGAAAAAGGGTATCAATGGGGGAAGAACTAACAGCCTTCACTTTGCTCAGATACCATGCAATTAGTGCAACGTTTCAGCAAGTAAATGAAACTCATTATTGTTTAAGCCTCAGATTTCTTCCTTTATTTGGGCTGGATTTCCTAGATGGAAGCATGTGCTTGTGTGCTGTGTCCTGCGTGTGAAGTACGCCTCGTGCAGCTTTGCCAGTTTATGGACATGTGCAAAAGAAGGCATCAAAGAAAAAGCTTTGGGGAAGGCCTTGTGAAAATCTGAATTTAGTATCTGACCCATGACATGGAGATAAGGAAGTATAATATGTAATGTAACATCCCTAACTTTATAAGGTCACGGTCCTAAGGAAAAATAATAGAAACAAAAATCATGGAAAAGCATTGTGGAAAAACTTCCCTTTATTTTTCAAATATGCAAACTATCTTTATTAACACCAAAACTCACAGCATGAAGAAAAAGCCCTCGGGAATTAACATAGTCAAACTGCCAGAATGCTATGAACACGCTGTACAGATTTCCAGTTATCTCTCTCGTCCTTGGGCAGAGTGAAAGAAGGATGTGCAATGCCAGAGCATTTTTCATGGCCAGATCTGGCTCCTGAAGCGCCGTGTCCACGTCACACACATAATGTGACACACGGCCCGTCACCTCAAAACCCATACTCTTCATGGATTTTCTTTCTTACAATTAATGTTGAAGAGATGTGGCCTAATCCAAGAGCTCCCCGTGGATGTAGGCATTGAAAGAGCTCTGTTTCATCCCCAGTGTTGCTCATCTAATCATCAGGAAAAAAATCTGTCTGCAAATAGGAGAAACTCAGAAAGTTTCTGCAAGTAGAAGCAGCAGGACTGCAGTAAAGACTGCATAAACTCTTAAATATCTGATAATTTAAAAAGACAGTTGATAAAATGATTTACTACTTTCAGTCATCCAGTTTTGAAGGCTGAGTTAGTAAAAGGTCAGTGTTGGGTTTGGAAGGAGTACAAATACTTTCATATTCTTGGCTGAACTCTTAAAGCCTGCCTTCTTGCCATATCAGAGGGATGTGGGTCCTTGGGATCTGCGCAGGGAAGGCAAAGATGAAGTGAAGAATTTTCTCTATACATTGAGAAGTTCTCATTATGCCACCTGCAGGTACAATTCAGACTCAGTGTGCATTGAGCTATTCCTGGAAAACCTTGCTTTGGAAGACTCATTGCTGGAATGAAGTAAACAAAGCTCCACTGTTTCAAGGATGGCATTAGTTGGGTAAATCACAGTGGGCAGAGCTTTACAGAGTGCGAGTTTAGTATTGCCTTTCCTTCTTAAGATTAGCAGCAAAAATATTAACTCTGTGTATCAGTGTGTTTGTGCACGTGTGAGAGAGGGGTGGGTGTGTAAATATAAATATACATGCAAATTCCTGACAATACTGTACTGTTTGGGTACTGTAAACAGATAGATAATCCCAATGATAAACTGGTTAACAACCAGACCTCAAATCTGACAGCTGAATTCTGAAATTCCCCGTGGGAGACTGGTTTGTGGTATTTGAAAATGAGGCCTCTACTTGTTTGTGCTCCGTTAATCTTGTGTTGAAAGCAGGAAATCATGAATGGCAAGGCTTGGAGTGGGATCATCAGATCATGTTGATGCAATATGGTATGGAGAGCCCCTTTTGTGATGTGTTTACATGTCTGCTAACAGCAACTGAAAACAGGTTAGAATCCTGATTCTCATTAAAGTATCATTAGGATGCTTCCAGATAGCTTTTAGAAATGATCGGGCTGGAAGGACCCTTTGCAATATCTCTAAACCAGAAAGCATGTGCATATATTATAAAGCCAGAGGGGACCCTTATGACCATCTAGAGTGACTCTCTGCATAACCCAAGCCATAGGACTTTCCAGAATGAATTCTCGTGTGAGACAGAGTCCAATCCAACCAAATTTTCTTCCAGTTCATCCGTTGGTTTGCCCTTTGTTTACAGGAATTCTCTTCAGGGTTAGCATTCAATGCTTCCTTGAAAAGTTGGACAAACATTCTGAAAAAAAAAAGAAAAACGAGGTGCAGTTCAATATGGACCAATATAAATTACTGTAATTAAGTAATTATAATCAACTGCACAAACACAGGCTGGGAAATCACCAGCTGGGCAGCAGCTCTGCTTAAAAGGATATAGGAGTTATCATGTATTACCTCTGGAGTGGGGTCAATGCTGTCATGAAAAAATCATAAGCAGGTCTTTTCTTTATGAAGGTTTAGACTCACATCTGTTAATGCTAAGCCAGTGCTTTCTTAGCCCAGTGTAGATACAAACTAATGCAGTGTATCTTGAAACTCTTTAAGATCCAGTCTTCAGATACAGCCATCTCATCAAAGTAAGAGTCTAACCTCACTCAGATTTAAGATAAGATGAACAGCCATGGATCTGCTGTCTGAACGCGCCACGGGCAGTTATCCTGATCAGCTGATGCACAGCACGCTGTCAGACCACAGTAACTTGAGTCTAAGGTCTAAATCTTCATGTGCATGAAATATCCTTCCCTCAGCGCTCAGCACTAATAAGTCTTTAGTTGGGTTGTTGGGTCAAAGTTTAGTTATTCCACTTTAAGAAAGATGTGGGACAGCAAGGAAAAAGTCCAGAGGAGAGGAATGTGAATGATTATTACCTGTGAGGGAATACTGGGTCTGTTTAGTCTAGAAAGGAGAAGAGCAGACATTATAATAGTATTCATACACGACTAAAAAATGCTGCAAAGAGAAGGATAATAATTTGTTCTCCTGTTCACTTGCCCCCTGCTAGAGTAGATCTCTTGTTGGAACAAGCACCCTGCCTCCCACAGTCAGGGAGCAACTGCTGCCTTAGGCTCTGGGGCCAACCTTTACCTCACGGAATTACAAAATGCTTGTATTTGCCCTGCTCTGTTATCCACTTTTATTTGAAAGTGATGCCTTCATCCACTTATCTCAGATTCCTAACAACCATCCAGCCCATAAAACCAGAATCCTCTGCCTACAGAATGAGGAATGTGGCAGCACCAATACATAATCCTGCAGTTCCTGAGGGACCAAAAAGAGCCTCAGGATCTGGCTTTGGATATCTCCAAAGGTGAGGAAGCTTTGTCAGTGCTGGGGAGCTGAGCATGGGTAGTTGTGTGGTTGTGGTTGACAAAGTTGACTCCAGCTGATGCCTCTGTGGTCTTCCTGAGGTCCACTTAAGTGTTAGACTTCTGAGTGTATGGCTGGACCTTCTGGATGGAAAGGAGCAGTGTGGAAAGCTTGAGTGATAGACTGGGTTTGGAATAATGAGCAGACCTCGAGTGAAAGCTGCCCAGTTCAGATCATTCATCTGTGCCACAGGAGGCCGCTCGCTGCTCTTCCTGGGCCTCACTGTTTCTAAAGCAGCTACACTGCGGCAGCCCAAACCCTGTGGATCCTTTCCTGGTTATCTAGGCATTCTTTGTCTGGATGTTAATGGACTTGGATATTATGGAGCAAGACCTGCTGGTCTTTTTCACTGGAGTGAGAGATACAGGCTGTGTTTCTGGCCATGCCAGGGAAAGAGGACAGAGCACGGATGAAGCAGCCCCTCCTGCTTGCTGGAGCCTCTGAGATGTTTCAGATGATGTGTGGGATTATGTCCAAGCGTGTTAAACGGAAGCTGAGCTCCATTTGGTAGGAACCGAGAAATTTATGCTGAATTTATAGATTTGGGGCTTGGCAAACTTGTACAAGTGCTGGGAAGGGAGGGGATTCTGCCTGCAGAAGATAAGGAGCTGGAGAAAGACATTTTGAAGCACATTCTGCAGCCATGTGACTGAAGGGAAGTCACTTCTGAATACAGCCAAAGATGAGCAAAGGACCAGGAGTACTACGTTGAGGAGGAAACTGTTTTCTGAGCAAATCTGGGTTGGCCAGAAGTCATTCCTGGCACGGAGGTACCACCCAGCTGCTAAGGAAGGCACACTGTTCTCGAAGTTTCCATTTCCTCTCCTGGCTTCACCCACAGGAGAATAGCTTGCTAAAGAGAAATGAAAACTGGTGTTTGGCAGAGTTTGGAAGAGGGGAGAGCTATTTCCGAGGCTGGATAATGGATATAATAAATTCTTTAATAGTTTGCTGCTTTCACAATCCTTCAGCAGCTTCCACAAATGAAAGCCTATTGACCCCTGTTTGTGCTGGAAGCCAGCACAGTAAGCCCTGACCCTGCTGTATGGTCCCACATTCCTTCAGGAGTGGGGTGACGAATGTCTGCAGCCAGAAGGGTTGCCAGAGGAGCGAGAAGCTCCCAGGAAGCATCATCCATGTATCTGTGCCAACACCAGGACTGCGAGCAAGGAGACACGGTGTTTACCATAAAGAGCCTTGACAGTGAAGAGCTGAACAGGAGTGCTGGGCCAGAGCTAAAAGCTTTACATGCCTGGGGGAAGCCCCTGAGCAAGTAGAGGCTTTGCAGCTGTATCCTGCAGGGTGGAGTCATCGAGACAACGTTTTGGTGCCAGTCCAGAGGTGGTGATATCCCCGACCCACCTTGAACTTTAGCTGCGCTCATTCTTCAGCTCAGAAACAAAGGAGCTCCTAGTCCAGCTTACTCACTGAGCCTTCTTTACTCAGGTCTAACTCTTAGACCCCATAAGAATGACCAAATCAGGCTTTTGTGGAATAAAACTTTCTTCGCAGTTTAATTTTCTTCTCTTTAATGCCAGTCAGAAAGAGGTGGGGGAGAAACGGGATCAGGGAAGATTGCACGTGGCAGAGGGGGAGAAAAGTGTGCATCCTGGAGAGTGGATCTTGCTCTGTCCTCCACTACGTTCTCCTGTTTCAAGTCTTGGCTCTTTACAGGATTAGTCTGCACTCTGCTGCCCGTTTTCACAGTGCTGTCTCACTCCTGGGGTGCCCAAGGGTGCCATTCTGTGGGCGAACCAAGCGGGAGAGCCGCTCTTTCTCCTCTGTCACACAATTACCAAGTTCGCAGTCCTGCGCATCCAGCTCACGCCGGGAGAGGTGCTCCACGATGCCAGCCCCCAGAGAATCCCCCAGGACGTTGGTGGTCGTTCTAAGGCGGTCCCTGAACAATCAGAAAAATGAAAGAGAGCTTCTTAGTAACAGCTAAAGGGACAAAGACAACTTCAAGAAACATCTTCAATGAAATTTCTACTTTCATTCTGATAATTGACACTTCAACATTTGACAGGAAAACGACTCCCAGAGAGCCCTTCTTGGCTGTCAGCCCTGAGCACAGGCTTCCCATTCATTCCTGCTCTGCTGCATTCCCAGTTTTTCACTAAAAAGTTTTGGACTTGCCATAAAATACGGGAAATGTTGTGATTCCATATGGAGAGTTTCCTTTCGAGAAGGCTGCTGAGGCCTTTCTGCAGACTCAGATGAGCCTCACCACATCTGTTGCACTTGAATTGCATTTTGTTTTACAAAAAGTGCAGAAATTCTGGTGCAAACCTGTGCCTTGGTGCTGCTGTGGAGCCAGATTTCCTCAGCATGGCCCCCAGGACAAGGCACCAGGTTCTTCATGCAAAACAGCAAATCTAAAGCCCCGTTAGCAGTGAGATATTCCCCACACGCAGTGCTGTACGTACGAGCTGAAGCTGTCACCAGTCCAGCAACCCATCGTATCCTTCGTGGTAACAACAGATAAGACTTTTGATACCTGATTGAAACCAGCCTTTCTGGTCACCTGGCCTCTTAGGAGGCAAAGCCTTCTCCAGCCAAGCCTGTTCTTACACACAGCTCACAGGAGAAGTTGGACTCTTGTTTCCAACTGCTCAGCCAAGGCTAGGAGCAGACTTTGACTGCTTTTGGCTACAAACCAGCAGCACAAGATGGAACAACACAGGAAATACTGACTGTATCCTTGAGTCAGGATTTTGCTGTGTTTAAGAAGACTGGGGAGAGCAAGGACCATGCACAGATGCGTTCTTCAATGTAGTTTTTAAAAGCACTCCTCTAAAATCACTTGTCCCAAGATTTAAAAGGGAAGGAAAGTTGAAGTGGAGCAATGCAGCTGACTGCCTGCACACATCCAGACACTCCTCAACTCTGTACGGCCCAGTCTCATCCCACTCTGTGTGTTTGGTATTGCAGAACCGTGGCTGTGCAGTGTGAATTTCCTTGTTATTGTCATAACCTGGCCCTGTTGGTCTGGAGTAGTTTCTGAGTGCCTTTTAAGATAAATCCAACTAAGGAAATTCTGCTTGATGACCAGGCTGATCTGCAAATGCCCTCTGATGCCTCGGGTCACTGAGGAAAAAGTGAAGACTCCAGCAAGGGCAGAGATGGCTGCTGTGCAAAGGTCTCATGGATACAAATCTGTTTAAAGCTTAATGATACTCAGACTGCTTGTGGCAGAGATGTTGGGAGGACAGAGGGACTCTGACAGCACGGCAGGGAGCATGCAGCAGTGCATGAGAACTTACAGAAACCAGTCCACAGCGATGATCAGTGTGATGTCTTCAGTAGGCAGCCCCACGGATGTCAACACAATAACCATAGTCACCAGCCCTGCCTGGGGAATCCCTGCGGCTCCAATGCTGGCTGCCGTGGCAGTGATGCTGGAGGGAACAGGAAACCACAGCTCTCAGCAAAGGGAAGAGAAGCAGTGGTCACCTTTGCAAAAACGTCAGGAAGCAGCTCAAATTCATCATCCACAAAACATCTTGGCAGCTTTTATCACTGAGCAGATGGTGACACACGGGACACCAGCCCAGCAGCCAGGCTCCCCCCTGCCAGACACCCACCCACAGCAGACTGCAGACAGGGATGACCCAGACCTGGAAATGCAGTGGAACCTCAAAGATGTGTTGCCCAAATCACATGTGCTTCTACACCTGGAGGTGCAGTACACCCTTCTTTTCCATACTTTTTTTTTTCTCATTGTAACTTCTGAGCAAAAGAGGAACCTGACCACACCTCAGACAACCCAACACAACTGAAGCCTTTTCTACAGTCCCATAATTCTTTCAAAAGTCACCTTATTGTGATGATCTGCCCGAAATCAAGTTCATAGTTGTTGACTTGTGCAATGAAGATGGCTGCGAGGGCCTCGTACAGAGCAGTGCCATCCATGTTAATCGTGGCTCCCACAGGCAGAACAAACCTCGTGATGCGCCTGTCCACACCATTGTTTTCTTCCAGGCACCTGAAGGTGATGGGCAGAGTCGCTGAGCTGAAAGGAATTTGCAAAACAACATGAATCAAGTGCATGCTGACTTTGGAAGAGGGACTAAGCCTCTGCCTGGTTTATGACCTTACCCACCTGCTTTTTCACCCTGCCATGTGAGCCAGAGGCCAGAAGCTGCTAGGAGAAAGGTCAGTCTAAGCAAGGCTTCCTCAGATATGGTGCACGCTGCAGTTGCACATTCAGGCATGGCTTTCCTCAGGGGGCTGGGACAGGGGCTGAGCAGCCCTGAGGCTGATGATGCTGGTATAACACCAAAAGAAGGTGATGCTGGAGGATTCAGGTCACATAGGACAGAGCCTCAAGACCAAAATTCCTTTCCTATTAAAAAACCCTTAAGCCCTCTCTTACCCCGCTCAGTGCATAAAGACAAGAATGACCCATGTGTGAGAATATATCTTGCAGGGAGAGCAGAGAATTGTTCCTGAAAGAGAACATGAGCAGGAAAAATGCAGTGTGTTTCAGTGGGAGAAGGCACGTGGGAGAGACTGTTACGTGCTTGCCTGGAGATGCAGACAGCAAGAAATAGAGCACTTAGTGAAACAACAGCTCTCTACAAGCCCTTGCTATGGCTCAGCCCAGCACTGAGAGTTTCTGAATACAGGGGTATTTATGCCTTTGCCCAGGTCTCCTGTGTGTTTACTGCCAGCTGCACACAGTGCTAGGAGAGAGAAATGAGCAAGGATGTGTGTGTGAGATGTGTGTGCACAGGGAATAACACTGCCATCCAGTGGGATCTGATATTTATCCTGAGCTCAGCATTTCAGTGCTGTCAGCAGTCACTGTTGTGTTTGGTAAGGAGGAATATGGGCCGTGCACTGATGCTTAAAGATGGTCATGTGAGATGCACCCCCCGAGCAAGGGAATGGGAATCTGTCCACTCTCAAATGAGCTTGGCTGGACCAGTGCAAAAAGCAGCTGGTGCTAGAAACTGTGAGACTGCAGAGCTGCACTGAGGGCCACAGAGTGCTGAGAAGCAGCCCCAGAGCACCCACACCAACCCCAATCTACGCTGGTGTGGCTGCCGTACCTTGAGGAGGTGCCCAGGGCTGTGATGAGGGCCTGCAGGAGCCCTGCGATGAACACCCAGGGGTTTCTGTGAGTGACGATGAAGTAGAGCAGTGGCAGGACACAGAGGGCATGAATGAGGAGTCCAACGATGACGGTGAGCGTGTACATCCCCAGCTGGCCTCCCATCACTGCTAGGTCATCCATCTCCAGGATTTTGCCAGCAATTAAAAACATGATCCCAACAGGAGCGTACCTGTGGCAGGAACACAAGACTGGTGCTCAGAGCAGGCACCCACACTTTCACACCACCTTTAATGCATGCTGCCTGGACAACCCCCCAACAAGCCAGCACTCCAGAAGAGCTCACTGAGCCTAACTGTTGGATGATACTGCTGGTTTCTTTTCTGGAAACCTGAAGAGAGCTGGGACTTGTTCACCACATGGTCAATCTCAGCGCTCCGTTGTGTGCACAGCTTGGGCACTGCTGGAGGTTTCCTCCTCCTGCTCGGTCCCCTATGTTTCCACAACACTCTTTGTAGAAATGATAGGGGAGGTTTTCAGAATCCCTCTCTTTCCTCACAGAGTTTTGGCCGAGAGTACATTTTTTACTGAGGGAAGTGCAGGAGAAACAGGGAATCGGAGAGTAAAAGCAAGTATCCTGTGGGGTCTGGGATATCAGCCTTGCTATCTTCAGGCATTCACATTTAAGGAATAGGAACATACAGGGAATCCATACCTGATGTAGCAAGGACTGGGCACACCAGCCATGGCTTAATAAAAACCCATTTTGAGGTACACTGCTGTCCTTTCCATTCCTTATGGCTTTTCTCCCCCTCCATAGCAATGCATCTCATAAGCATCAGTGAGGCTCCACAGAAAGGAAGCCATAACACAGGCATGGAGAATATCATGGGCACTAAACTGAACATGGACAAATCACTGGACCAAAGAAAATCCCAGCTCCACAGCCCCACCTGTCAGGGCTTGGCCCTGAGCTCAAGAGCTCACATGCAATTCATGCACAAGGCTCAGAGGTCCACATGCCAAACTCCAATGTAGCCTGGGAGGTTTGGAAAAGTTTCAGGAAAGGATTTCACAAATATTTCATTTCCTCTGACCTTCCTCTTAGAAGCTATTCTTGGCTGCAGCCACTGACCAGATCTCCCCAGCAAAAACGCACTCCTGGGAGATGCTCTGTGGCTCTGGGAGGGAGAGCTGGACTGCACCTGGCAGTCCTGCCTCCTACACATGTAGGATTTTGTACGTCGGGAGGGCTCTCCAGACACTTTATGGGCACAGGGAGCTTCTGGAGTGTGCCCTGCACACCAACACCCTGCCTTCCCGTGCTGCACGGGGAGCTGACAGAGGTGGGGTTGAAGGCACCTTGAAATTGTCTCTGGGAGTAGTGTGCAGGTCTACTTGTTCCACTGTGCTTCTGCTCTCCCTTCTGTGCCCTCGGGCAACTTTTATCTCTTCTGAGCAAGATTCTGGCTAATCCATGGAGGAAAAGGTCCCAGAGGGGCTGGGGCTCTCTAACACTCTGAGTTCTTCTTTCCCTTTGTCTCCTTCTGCCCCCCCTGTGCCCGGGACACAGCTCTGAAATCAAAGATTGTGACTGGAAGACCATGGAATGGAAGCTGGAGTGGTCTAAACTGGGAGAGGGTGCGGGGCTGACAGATCCCCTTCCTGTCAAACACTTCCAGGTGTTCTGCCAGCCCCACCTCTCCTGTCTCGCAGCACCTACCCCAAGCTCCTGTTTAGACCTTGAGCCCTGGATGGATAAGGAGCTTAAAACAACACGATGTGGTAAAAAGCTGCCTTCTAGAGAAGACTCCTCTCAGCAATGTTGTGCTTATCCAGATCGTGTAGCACAGGAAGCCTTGCACAGAAAGCAACAAGCAGCTGGGCTCAGAGGAGCTGGGATCCAGGAGACCTCAAATTGAAAGGCAGTAACCTTGAGCTGACATTGTCAACCCAGCTCAGCTCTCAGAGCTGACGCTTACAGGTGCCACCCTGAGCAGCAGGAAAGTGGCAATAGGTTATTGTGATTGTAGCTAAGTCAGACTCCTGGAACATAGCTGGAAGGAAAGCTTTTGGTGGGAAAGCCTCACACCCTACCCCTGTTGGTAAGGCTAAGAGATCTTCCACTCCAGCTCTCTGGTCTTCCAAGGATGTTTCCAGCAGCCTCAAGGAAAGCAAGTCCTGGTGTACCTGATATTTCTAAGGTAAAAACAAAACAAAAAAACCAGGAAATGAAATGTGAACAAATATCCCATCCAGACTTTTCCCTCCAGCCTGATGGAGCCGAAAGAGAGCTGTGCCCATCTGCTTTTCCTGTGCATGTCATCCTTAAAGCTACCCCACTGCTCATCAGGTCAGCGGAAACTGCACCTGCAGACCTCCTGCTCCAACCGGCCGTGCTCCTCACCAGATGATAATGGCCACCAGCCTCATGATGGCTTCGTTGAGGCAGTTAAAGAACTCCCGCAGGGCCCGTCCCTTCTGCTTCATGCTGCCGATCACCAAACCGAAGCACATGGAGAACACTACCAGCCCCAGCGCGTTCACCCCATTGGCTGAGCCCGGGATGGGAATGACTTCTTCAAAGGTCAGCACCTCGGAGACGGTCCCCAGGGCATGAGTGATGTTCTCCAGGATGCTGGTGAAGTTCTCAGGCGCAGGGATCTGAGTTGTTGTCACACCTGTGGTGACATTGCTGCTGTGGAGGACGGTTCTGGTGAAGACCCTGGTGCTGTACTGCGTCTTGTACTGCAAAGACACAGATCATCAGATGCATTCTCAGGCCCTGGTTTAGGAGCTCAGGACAACACACTGTGCTTTGTATCCCTTCCTAAAGAAAGGACAGTACTGCTAGTTGACTGCTGACCTGAGTGGGAAACTTGTCTTGCCTGTTCTCAAGCTCCCTCACTTAATAACTTCACCAAAAATTTCCTAGACCTGAATGTCAAAAGAGACCATTGGAGCATCTCATACCCCAGGACCAAGGTGTTCTGGCTTCTCTGATAACCCTTTACGCTGCTTCCCAGGTCATTAGCACTACAGAAGAGACAAATACTTGGAGAATCTGCTCCCATTTCACTGCCAGTCCAAGCCTCCTACCTGGGATCACACAAGCCCTTCCTGACTATGAGTGTGGGAGGGCTTGGAGGTTGCATCTCCCATCTCCCAACAGCTTGAAAAGCTTGGCTGGGGGATGCTATAACACAGCCTGACAGCTGCAGTGCCTCCTGGAGCAGTCAAACCCGGGGAAGTGTGGCAGCACTGTAAAATGTGGATGCTATTCCATCCATCAGAGAAGGAGGCTGGGCCATGGTCTAGGGCACAGGGTACAAAGGGAACTGATAGCCCCAGTGGGATTTCATACCTGTTTGAAGCAGGCTTCTACCAGGTTGGGGGGGAACATATTCCTGCAGTAGATAAAACAAGGAAAGAGTTATTGTCCTGTTTGACCAGCAAGCAAACATGGGCTTCCTGGCCAACACAGGGAACAGTGTTTGGGGTCACAACTGTCGCAGTGCCACACCTGTCACAGACCACAGAACAGATGAGCCCTTCCTGTCTGATGGGCAGAGATGAGAATACATTGATCTGGAGCCAGGCACCCTCCTGCACCTTTTCAGACTCCCACTGCATCTCTTCAGACTGCAGAAGGCTGTATTTCAGGTATGTGGAAAGGGACTACAGCACAGGGATACGTGTCCATTGTAAAAGCACCATCGAACCCACCCGAACCTCGAAGCAATTCCATATTACAATTATTAATATCCAGTCTTGCTCTCAGCTTCATCTCTGCAGCTGGTGTTTGAGCTCTCTGTTATTGTGTACCTCAGACACAGCCTCATACCCCTTGAGATGGTAGAGCTTTGCAAGTCACTGTGTAAGGTCACAGCAAGGGAGGAAGAGACAACGTCTCAGGAACCACTTCCTTGGTCTCTTTGGGTCAGCAAACATGGATATTTGGAGCAGCTCTTGCTAGGTGAATTTCTGAAGGGCATGGGGTCATTGATAGTTTCCAGTACTTGCTTTGTGGAGCACACCTTGGCCTGTTGCATTTGTACATCTGCCAGAAGGGTTGGACTCCAAAGCTCCAGACCAAGGCCTCAATCTCAGTGACAAAGCCAGTGAGCAAGACTGAGCTAGAAGTAGGAGGCTGGGCAAGATTCAGTCCCAAACCTTTCCTAAGAGTGCATGCTAAAGCTGTGACACTTCAAAAGTACATTCCATGGAGGAATGTAACCTTACAGATATGATCTCAAGATGAGACCACCTTGTTCACCTACCTCACCAAGTCCATGAAGGCATCTGTGGTCTGCACCTGCTCAATTCTGCCTTCCCGGTGAAGCTTGTCCTTGGATCCTTTCCCTGGGTGGATGATGATCACCATGAGGATGCCAATGAAGACTGCTATGATGGTGGTCACCATGTAGTAGACAACAGCCCTCATCCCCATCTTCCCTGAGGCTCTGCCATCCAGCGAGGCCATTCCTGGGGAGTCATAGAGAGGGATAAGGTGAGAAGGTCTTTTGCCTTAGAGCGAAGGAAGATTCAAAGCATGCAGGGAGCTGGGGTCTCTAGGAGGCACAGCATGCAAGAGGCAGACTTTGGAACTCCAAGGTGATGTTGATATGGGAGAATGTGGCTTGTGGTTATGAAGAATAACACTGGTGGGTCTTAGACTGGATTTGGGAATACAGCAGTTTCCTCCTAAAGCTCTCAGAAGGTAAATAATCCCCTCCAGGACACTATGCCTTTGAGTACCTAATGGTGGGAAGTTTCAGCAGGTGGAATGGTTTGCAATCCCTTCTGCTGTCTGAAAGCTTGGCTGGCTGGCAGATCTTCTAAGAGGCTCTGGACCAAACAAGCTCTCCAGCTGGTGATCAACTCCAGCTGTTTTGGACTGACCTGAGTTAGCCTTCCCTAGGCTGGAGGAAACCTGAAGCTGACTTGGGCAACAAACTTGTTAATATTTGAGGTTACAGAGGATGAAATCCTCATCGCTGGAGGTGTTCAAGACCACGCTGGATGGAAGTTTGAGCAACCTGATCGAGTGGAAGGTGACCCTGCCCATGGCAGGGGGTTGGAACGGGATGATCATGTCGCTTCCAACATGAACTATTCCATGCTTCTATGAATCTATATTTAGTGCTCAGGTGTGGGCATTGGAAATACCACATGGTATCCTCCCTGGTCTTCTGAGAAAGCACAAGGCCTTCTGCTTCCTGTCCCCACTACTGAGCCAGCAGGAGTATAAGTGTGAATCCCGTTGACCGCAGCTGTTGCTTCAGGTTTGTCACTATTGGCCAAGCCAAACCAAGCACCTCCAGCTGGTGCACAGAGGGGTACTCCCACAACAGCCTGCATCCTCTTTGATGCGTATTGCCTTGGCTGAGGGCAGCTGAAAGCACTTCTCACCTGTGATCAAGCTGGAGACAATGAGAGGAAGAACCAGCATCTGGAGCATCCGCATCAGCAGCTCTCCCGGGAAGGAGAAATATTTGATCTGGCGATAGGTGAGCTGGTAGGGCCGGAGGGAAAACGCCAGGATGATCCCTGTGGATCAGCAAGGGATGAGAATGGAAATGGGGCTGTGTGAGCAAGCGGCCTGTCCCTCAGTCCTACAGCTTTTCTCTTTCTCATCTCCTTCCGGCTCCTCCTCTCCCCAAAGGAGCAAATGCTCTTTCCTTTACTAGAAGGCTGTGATCCAGTGTTTACCATGTGCTCTCTCTCCCTCTACCATATTTATATGCACAGGAGCATTGTTGCTCTGTCTGCTGCTCCTCTGGGGTCTGTTCCCAGGAACCTCATGAACGCAAAACTGCTGTGACCAGAGAGATCTCCCAGCATACCCTAAGCGTGACTTCAGAGAACTTGTGCCCCCACCATTTAAAGCTGAGTTCAGCCAGAGAGTTAGGCTGGACCTAAAGCCAGGGACAATCCCCTACCTGCTGGGCAGATCTAGTTTGTATTGTGTCACAGCACTTTGCATCAGCCCCTGTGCTGGTACTGTCATGCTAAAGCGGTGGGATGGATCTGAGGAGCTCTTGTGCCTCCACCTGCACTCATTAGAAGCCTCTGAACAAACCTGGATGATTTTTTTCTGAGGATTGGTGGAGCTGGATCACATTATCACAGTATCACAAGCTTGGAAAAGACCTCTGAGATCATCTAGTGCAAACCCTTTTTGTTGTAGACTGTTCCCAAGCTGCGGCCAGAAAGGATCAGCAAGAACTCCCTCATGCAAGGTTTGTTGTCCTCGCACCCAAAGCTACTTCTGACTTGGACAGCACTTTGAGCTTCTCCTCCCCAGCCAAATCGTTACAGCAAAATAAAACCTTTGTCAAATAGACAAACGTTTCCCCACATTTACAAAAGGTGCTCCCTGTCACCATCCCCGTACCGAGTAAGACTGCAGCGATGGTGAAGAGGACGAAGGCATTTCTCCTGAAGAAGCTCTTGGCGCTGGCGGCGGTGATGCTGTGCATGCGCTTCTTGGCCCGCGCTGCGCGTTTCCGCACCGCCTGCCGCAGCCGCTGCAGCCGGCTCTCCCCGCCCAGCCGCTTGGCCGCGGCCTCGTTCAGGAAGAGGCTGTTGACGTGACTCTGCTCACCCATGGTCAGCGCGGCCGCTCGGTGCCCAGGGCCCTGCTCTGCCTATGCTGGGCAGGGAGAAGCAGAGCAGGAACAGATCAGCTGCAGCGCCCGACACCTCACCTTCGTTTTTAGGTCACTTCCCCGAGGCCCTGAGCAGGTTAATTTAGAGTCGACTAATGAGCTCCTCTGCCCCTCTGCAAGGAGTAGACCCTGGGGCTGCCTTGAGATGGAGGGTCTTAGAATCATAGAACCATAAGGCTGGAAGAGATCTCTGAGATAGAGTCCAACCGTGCCTGTCACCCTACTAAACCATATCCGTAAGAAACTCATCTACCCATCAATTAAACACTTCCAGGGATGGAGACTCCACCACCTCCCTGGGCAATCTGTTCCAATCCCTGACCACTCTCAGTGAAGAAATCCTTCCTAATCCTCAGTCTAAAACTGCCTGGTGCTGTTCCCTCTCATCCTGTCACTTGTCACTTGCAAGAAGAGAGCAGCATCTACCCCGTCACAACCTCCTTTCAGGTAGTTGTAAACAGTGATGAGGTCTCCCCTCAGCCTTCTCTTCTCTAAGTTAAACAACCCCAACTCCCTCAATCTCTCCTCGTAGGGCTTATTCTCCAGCCCCCTCACCAGCCTCGTTGCCCTTCTTTGCACACACTCCAGCCCCTCAATGTCCTTCTTGTCCTGAGGGGCCCAGAACTGACCCCAGTGCTCCAGGTGTGGCCTCACCAGTGCCCAGTGCAGGGGCACAATCACCTCCCTTTTCCTGCTGCCCACGCTGTTTCTGATACAGGCCAAGACGCCATTGGCCCTCTTGGCCACCTGGGCCACTGCTGGCTCATGTTCAGCCACTGTCAACCAACACCCCCAGGTCCTTCTCCTCCAGGCAGCTCTTCAGACACTCTTCCCCAAGCCTGTAACCCTGCAAGGGGTTGTTGTGTCCCAAGTGCAGGGCTCGGCATTTGGTCTTGTTGAACCTCATCCCGATGGTCTCAGTCCATCAATCCATCCTGTCCAGATCTCTCTGCAGAACCTCCCTTCCTTCAAGGAAGGGAAGTTGTCTTGTCACAACTGCCCATAGCAGGGGAGTGGAACTGGATGGTCTTTTAGGTCCCAAACCATTCTATGATTCTATGACTGCTCTGGTGTCTCTGGAAAAGCTCTGGCCTCTGCAGCACCCAACCTGCAGAGAGGAGTGGCTTGTGGTGGCCTGGGTAGCCAGGGCTCCACAGCCACCCAGGCTTGTTCTTAGGAGTTTGATCAGTTTGGTCAGGAGCGAATTTTTATCACCCAGCAAAAGAACCAGTTCCTGTACAATCCTGTAGAATCATAGAATCATCTGGTTAGAAAAGACCTCTGAGATCAAGTCCAACCGTACCTGTACCCTTACTAAACCATGTCCCTCAGAAACTCATCTACCAGTCTTTTAAACACCTCCGGGGATGGCAACTCAGCTACAAAGTGTTCCAAAGAAGGCCAAGCAGCAAACAGCATTTCTGACACCCCTCCTAGCTGTACTTGCCCCTACCAGGACAGCTTTTCCCATCACAGTGAGCGGCATCAGCTGTTTCTGCAGAAAGGAACATAATCCCATTGCCTTCTGCAGACCCTGAGGATAACACTTCACTGACTTTCCTTTAAAGCACAACAAGACTTTGAAGTAGTACCTCTTGTCATATTCCACTGCTGCTTTACGTTCACAAATACCAAGACTGAGACCAAATCTGCTTCAAAGAGGTAAAAAAAGGATCAGTTCTGCTCCATTGCCTACTGGCTGCAAGACCCAAGCAGTCTCCTGGTTTTTATTTGTCTATTTTTTACTACTATACTGTGTCCAGTTCTGGAATCCTCAGCACAGGAAGGAAATGGACGTGTTGGAGTGAGCCCAGAGGAGGCCACAAAGATGATCTGAGGGCTGGAACAGCTCTGCTGTGGTGAAAGGCTGAGAGAGTTGTGGTTGTTCAGCCTGGAGAAGAGAAGGCTCTGGGGAGACCTTAGAGCAGCCTCCCAGTACTGAAAGGGGCTCCAGGAAAGCTGGGGAAGAACTTTCTACAGGAGCCTGTAGAGATAGGATGAGGGGGAATGGCTTTAAAATGGAATGGGGAAGATTTAGATCAGACATTAGGAAGGAATTCTTCATGATGAGGGTGAGGAGGCCCTGGCCCAGGTTGCCCAGAGAAGCTGTGGCTGCCCTATCCCTGGAGGTGTTCAAGGCCAGGCTGGATGGGGCTTTGAGCCCCCTGATCCAGTGGGAGGTGTCCCTGCCCATGGCAGGGGGTTGGCTTTGTGGTCCCTTCCAACTCAAACCATTCCATGATTGCTGAAAAAAAATTATTAGCTGTCAGGTTCCAATGAGCCAAGACTATCACACATCCTCCTGTCTTGCCAGTTACTGGCATCACTGGCCCTACGAGGAAGAGGACACATCTCTGATCTGTCTTTTCACCATCACATCCTCACAGAATAATCCCTTTTGTGATCCTTCTTACCTTCTTTTGTCTGCGGAATTTCCAGAAGTCTGTCCCAGAGCCCTTATAGTGAGAAAAGGAATTGTCTGCACTGTCAGTGCAGAAGTGATGGGATAGGATAGAACAGACTCTTCCAGTTGGAAGAGACCTACAATGAACATCTCATCCAACTACCTGACCACCTCAGGCCTGACCAGCAGTAAAAGCACATTCTTAATGGCAATGCCCAAACACCTCTGAAACGTGGGGAGGTCTGGGGCATCACCCATCTCTCAAGGCAGCCTGGCCCAGTGTTTCACCGCCCTCTCTGCAAAGAAATGCTTCCAAATGTTTCAACTGAACCTCCCCTGGTGCAGTTTTGAACCATTCCTATGCATCCTATTACTGGAACCCAGGGAGAAGAGATCAGTGTCTCCCTCTCCATGTCCCCTCCTCAGGAAGCTGCAGAGAGCAACAAGGTCACCCCTCAGGCTCCTTTTCTCCAAACAAGACAAGCCCAGAGTGCTCAGCCACTCTTTGGAGGACAGGCCCTCCAGACCTGTCACCAGCCTGGTTGCCCTTCTCTGGACACATCCCAGGACCTTCCCACCCTTCCCAATCGGGAGGCCCAGCACCGCACGCAGAACTCCAGGTGAGGCCACCCCAATGCTAAAGACAGCAGGACAATCCCCTCTCTTGACCAGCTGGTTCTAGAGTGTTCGATGCACCCCAGGATGTGCTTTGCCCTCTTGGCTGCCAGGACAAGCTGTTGACTCCTCCTGAGCCTGCTGCCCACCAGCCAGCCCCAGATCCCTTCCGCAGGGCTGCTCCCAGACATTCCTCTTCCCGTTGAGACTTGTGGCTGGTGTTACACCCTCCCAAGGGCAGAAAATAGCACTTGATCTTCTCCAGTCTCAGAGTATTGATGATTGCCCAATGCTCCAATTTATCTGTGAGGCCTCTTGTCCCTCAGGGGAGATAACAGCACCTCCCAGGTTGGGATTGGCAGCAAGTTTGCTATCGGGGCATTCAACTCCTGCATCCAGAACACCAATCAAACTATGGATTGGTCCTGGCCCTGGGATGGAGCCCTGAGGAACCCTGCTGGTGACCCTCCCCAGCCAGATGGAGCCCCAGCCACTACAACCCCTTGACCTCTGCTGTACAGTCCTTCACCCAGCGCATGGTGAACCCGCTCACCCACACCTGGACAACTGCTCCAGAAGGATGCTGGGAGGGACAGTACTAAAGCCTTACTAAAATCCAGAAAACCTACATCCACTGCCTTCCCTTCATCCATGGGGTGGGTGTCCTTCTCACAGAAGGATATTAAATGAGTGAAAGAGGACTTCCCCTTTGTGAGGCCACACTGACTGTGCCTGAGGATTGCATTCTTCAACAACACCCAGTGTAAAGTCCTCTATAGTTTTTCCAGGTGCTGAGGTTGGACTCACAGCTCTGGAGTTCCCTGGGCTTTTCCTCACACCCTTTTTGTAGACTGGAATAACATCGGATGGCTTCCAGTCCCCAGGGATGCGGTGCAACGTAGCAGAACATGCTACCAACTAAGGCAATCACTTCTAAAAGCAGAAGCACCAAAGAAAGTTTCAAACCCCAAAGACTCTTTCTTGCTCCAAAAGCACTCCCTCTCCATCAAACAACCTGGCACACCTTGGTAAGGTGAAGTGCTACCTTTGCCACGCAAAGCTCCCATCTCTTCAGTGAAGTGAGAACAGTCACAGTGAGGGCTCTGAAATCACTCATCAGAGGCTTCCCACTCACCATGGTGACCTGAGGAGACCCCCACTGAACCAGGAGTACAGAAACACAGACTCATCTCTCCTCCAAACCTTGCCTTAGGAGTTGGACCAGACCACAGCAACAGCAGCAGTTCCTGTACAGGGAAGGTGGGAGCAGAACCCACACGCACAAATGGACTCACCTGCTCTTTTCTCCAGATGTGTCCCCATCCACATGCACTCGAAAATGTCTTTTTGTGCAAACAAAATGGAATTTCTGTTTTGATATGGGAAAGCTGTGGATTAACCATCAGATCCCATGTTCCACCAGATATGCTCAGCAGTCTTCCCAGAGCAAAACCTATTGCGCAGAAGGAACCCACCAGCAGAACTTGCTACTGTGATGTCCCCACCCTCTTGCTGAGTTGCTCCCTTTCTCCATCTGCATATTTTGCAATAGAGCTCCCCCCTCCACACCACATTCCCTCGGCATCACTGCCCTGAAATTGTGTAAATATTCTCTGTTGCATCAGCTGGAAGTTCTCAGATTGCTGCAGTAAGGCACCACATACTCCTGCACATTAATGGTCTGTCAATGGCTTGGGTTTGCCTTCCTGGGAGGAAGAAGGTGGCTTTGTTCTCTTGGTGCAGGTTACTCCTGGCTGCTTCTCCAGGCTCCACTCCACCAGAAGCACAGAGAGAGCATATTTGGAGGTAACTTCAAGGCTGGAACCAGGAAGCACAGGGTATTTTGCAAGAAGGTTCAGTGTTGCAAAACTGATGCCTAGTTCCTGGCAATGAGGGTTCACATAAACAGTGGAATTTTGGCTATTTTAGGGACATCAGTCAGAAGATGGTGAAAGTAAAAAACGGGGAAGGAAGACTTCTGCACTAGATTTTTTCTCTTGCTCTTTGCAGACTCTTATGTTGTTGTCTCCCCATCTGCCCAGGGAGAAGATTTCCATCATAGGAGGAGAAAGGCAGTAGCACTTAAGGACTTTTAAAGAACTAGAAAACAGGAAATCTCTGAATCAACCGAGATGCATCCATTCCAGCTTGTCCTATATGTGGAAGAACACCCCTCCTCTCTATGTCTTGTCTCTGCTAAAGCATAGAATCATAGAATGACCTGAGTTGGAAGGGACCCACCATGACTGTTGAGTCCACCTCCTGTCTCTGCACAGGACAACCCCAACGTTCACACCGTGTGGCTGAGGGCCTTGTCTAAACGCTTCTTGAATATCGTCAGGCTTGGTGCTGGGGAGCTCCCTGGGGAGCTGTTCCAGTGTTCCACCACCCTCTGGCTGAAGAACCTCTTCCTAATGTCTAACTGAAACCTCCTCTGACACATCTTCTGGAAAGCAGCCGACATCAGGAAAGCTGACAGCATCCCATGAGCAGCACATTTTCATGAGCATGACTTAAAGACAGAAAATCATAGAATCATGGACCGGTTTGGGCTGGAATGGACCTTAAAGCCCATACAGTTCCAGACCCCCTGCCAAGGACAGGGACACCTCCCACTGGGTCAGGGGGCTCAAAGCCCCATCCAACCTGGCCTTGAAGAGGGGAAGCAGAGCTGGCCATGGCACTCACCAAGAGGCACTTTCACTGGAGGAAGGATGTGGTAGCACCAGGGCAGATTTGCATCCCCTTGTCACAAAGTGCACTTCTGGCCTCTATGTGCACCCTTGTCCTCAAATGCCACCTCACCATAAAAAGGAATGTCAGGACATGAAACTCCTCTCATTTTCCAAAGGGTCTCCTAGCTCTTCTCAGACCTGTAAGGAGGGGAAGC
This sequence comes from Dromococcyx pavoninus, assembly GCA_033558185.1. Lineage (NCBI taxonomy): Eukaryota > Metazoa > Chordata > Aves > Cuculiformes > Neomorphidae > Dromococcyx > Dromococcyx pavoninus. Next base: position 166,121 of record JAUMJL010001186.1, on the reverse strand, counting down.
AAATACGCCCATATGGTCCAACCTAGAGTGTTTTTTGCAAGTTTGCCCAACATTTGAAAAATGCCAGGCACAAACCTGAATCTGCCCATCATCTGTCATGGTAAGGACAGGGATGACACAGGCACGGCAGATGGACTTGAGCTCTCTGCTCCATGTCCATCGATTCACTGCAGCTTGGTGGAACGTGGGGAGAGGCTCATCCCGTGAAACACAGGGAACCGAGCAGCTTCAAACTTAGAAACTGAGGGTAAAATATGGCACTCAACAGAGAAACTTCTTCAAATGTTATCTTGAATGAATGATTTGACTACAGACCTCACAAAATTCAACAAGGCCAAGTGCGAGGTCCTGCAGATGGGTTGGAGCAATCCCAAACACAAATACAGGCTGGGCAGAGAACGGATTGGGAGCAGCCCTGAGAAGAACTTGGTGGTGCTCAGAGATCCAGATGCACATCTGCTATGTCAAAGTAACAGCAAAAAGTGAAATTGGAGAGGGAAATCTTAAGCTGTTGCTGAATGAACATCGCATTTAACTCAGATTCTACAAAAGCAACTGCGAAAGCCTTCAATTTCTTCTTACTTTGTTTTTTGTGCAGGCTGAGCTTCACTAAAAGAAAACACCTACTGTTTGACTTTGATAAAGCTGCCATCACTGAAATGAGAAGGGCAACAAAGCTGATGAAGGGGCTGGAGAACAAGCCTTATGAGGAGCAGCAGAGGGAGCTGGGGTTATTTAGCCTGGAGGAGGCTGAGGGGAGACTTGACCACTGTCTACAACTGCATAAAAGGAAGTTGTGGTGAGGTGGGTGTTGGTCTCTTCTTCCAGATGACAGGCGATAGGATGAGAAGAAACGCCCTCAGGTTATACCAGGGGAAGTTCAGATTAGACATCTGGAAAAATTTCTTCACCGAAAGAATTCTCGGGCACTGAGAGTGGCTGCCAAGGGAGGTGGTGGAGTCACCATCCCTGGAGGGATTTAAAAGACGGGAAGATGAGGTCCTCAGGGATCTGGTTTAGTAGTGGATGGGTATGGTTGGACTTGATCCTAAAGGTCTTTTCCAGCCAGATGATTCTATGATTCTATGAATCATAGAAATGAAATGTTCCTGGACTGAGTTATCCAAACAGCAGCACCAAGAGCAACAAGCAGCAGCAAGGAACTTAAGCATTGCTGAAGTTTTGTTTCCATGCAGTGAAAGATGTTGCAATGCTGTGTTGAGGGCGCAAGCTCCTCCTGAGCAGTGCACATGTCAGACTCCCAGTGGGGTAAGAGGAGTCCTTCTGCAGGAATGAGTCTGGTCAGGCAGACAGACCTGGGCAGGCACACAGTCTCTCCATGGTGTTGGGGTTGCCCTGCAGGGCCCTATGGGAACGGTGCCCCCAGCCAGGGAGTGTCTGGGCAGTGCCCAGTGCTGTGTGTCCACAGGGCTGCGCCTGGGGGCAGGGTTTGGGGGGAGCTGGAGGGGATGGGCTGCATCCACATATGCAGAGCTACACAGCAAAGAGAGGACCCTATTCCACATGGAAAACAGCTCCCAGGAGATCAGCACAGTGGTGCTGGCCAGAGAGGGTCAGTTCTGCGTAGCAGAGATGCTTTGAGTTTCTGCCAGGGAGAACAGACAGAGCTTGTGCTCCCCACAGAGAACCCAGTGGGGGAAACTCACAGTCCAAACAGAGCTTCGCATGCCTTAGCACTCCTTCACAGCAGGCACAGAAACCACATTTAATGGAGTCCACGTCTGCACATGCTCTGCCCTCACCCCAGACATGTGCAACAACCTCTGGGGTCATGGGGCTGAGTGTTTCTGAGCTGGAGGGGAAGATGCAGCAGATCTTTGGTCTGGGTTTTCCAGGCCATGGCCAGGGTAAGGCTGTGCTGGATGAAGAGGAAATGCACTGGACTGCTTTACAATGGTCCAGATGAAAATAAACACTTGCAAACCACTCACAACAGCACGGCCTTTTCTTTGGACTCCATCCTGTACATCACCCCTAGGGCCTCAAAGCTCTGTGGAGGTCCCAGGCAGAACCAGAACCAGGGTCCAGAAACTGCTGCGTTTGAGCTAACAGGACAAGGGAGCTGATCCTTCCCTAGTGAGGCCACACCTGGAGCACTGTGTGCAGTTCCCCAGTCCAAAAGAGACATGCACACATTGGAGAGTCCAAGGAAGGGCCGTGAAGATGATGAAGGGACTGGAGCATCTCCCATGAGCAAAGGCTGAGAGAGCTGGGACTGTTCAGCCTGGAGAAGTCTCAAGGGGATATCATCAATGTACACCTGAAGAGAGGGTGTAAAGAAGGCGGAGTCAGACCCTTCTCAGTGTTGTCCAGTGACCAGATGAGAGGTGGTGGACACAAATTAAAGTACTACAAAATTCTTCTTAAGCAAAAAGAAAGGCTTTTTAACTGTAAGGCAGACTGAACACTGGAGTAGATTGCCCAGAGAGGGTGTGTGGTCTCTACCCTTGGAGATATTCAAAAGCCAACTGCACACTGTCCTGAGCAACCAGCTGTGGCTGCCTCTGCTCTGAGCAGAGGGAGGTTGAACCAGATGACCTCCAGAGGTCCCTGCCAACCTCAGCCATGCTGTGATACCTCCATCTTCTGCTGACGTGCTGCGAGACAAGGTTTTACATGACTTTTCTGACAAAACTGACACATCTCGTCCCTGGCAGTGTCCTGGAGCTGGTTTACAACTATAATTAGTCCAGTCCTGGTTCCCCACTCTTCTCTCACCCTCTAACCCCTGCACAGTGCTCTTGCACCACACTGAAAGATAAACAAGAAAATGCTACTTCATGGAAATGGCCAAGTGCTGTTTGTGGCTGTTGCACAGATCATGAATGCTCCAGGAGGGTCTCAAGCAGAAGGAGCTATTGGTCAACTGGATCCTCTGGGATATATTCCTCTGTCACAAGGAAGGTCCTGGCCACTGGCACAATGTGTCATTACAGGACACTCTTGCCATGATATGTGGGGTTGGAGAAAGCCAATATAAAGTTGAAGTGAAGACTTTATCTGCCTTTTGGCCCCACACTTTGTTCTTTGATGCAAAGCATCAGCAGTCAGCCCATGCCCTGCTCCGACTGCGTGTATGTAGTGCACTGGCATGGATTTCTGACTGGTAACATGTCCAAGAGATGCCAGCAGATCATCACATAACCAACACCAAGGAAGGCAAAATACTGTGGGGCCAACACAGCAAAGGAGAGTTCATCTCAAGAGGGTTCAAACTCTTGGTTGGGACAAACCCAGTTGTCGCTACTCAGAACAAATGAATGGGAGACAATGAAATGCTGGTGCTTTCCATCATTGTCCCACTATTGCTGCTGTCTGCCACACAAGGGGTTAATCTAATTAGTCAGTTTTACTCCTGGGACTGACAAGTCAGCCAAATTAGAAATGCCCACTGCAAAGTCTCTCCCAGGTTTCCCAGCCTCCAGGGATGGGGGAAGAGCAGTGACACAATCCCAAGGCAGCGGGGTTTAGTACAGTGTGTACAGTCACACCATGGGCACGGAGCGAGGCACTGCTGGGGGCAACACTGCAAAAGCATCTCAGAGCCAGGCATCCCCCCCTCCACACGGCTTCCCCAGGCTCCCTCTTCCCTTTGCTAATGCAACTCCTTTTTTTTTTCATTGCTGAAAGCCAGCCAGAGACTGAAATATTCAACACTTCGGATCCCACTGTTTCTCTTGTCTCCAAGGAAACTCTGCTGTTATGTTCAGCATCAAAGCCAGCAGGATTTTCAAGGAGGGGATTCTCCACAGGTAGCAGCAGGGAAGCATCCAAAGGGGGAGGAGAGGGAGGAATCTCTGCAGGAGGAGAGGGGCTGGGAAGAGCTTTGCTCAGGGCAGAGCAGCAAGGCAAAAGGGCACTGAGGAGGCTGCACGGGTCTGCCCAAGGTGGGCAGCTTCTGGGTTGGAGGGCAGAAGTTAAGTAGCCCATCCGCGTGTGTAGGGAGGGAAGGGTCACAGTTGGTGAGGAAGGGATGTGTCAGGCTGTTCAAAGGAAGGCAGGCATGCTTAGCCCTCAGGACTCTGCTCAGTGGCCTGACAGTTGTAGTTAGCAGCTATCAAGTCCTACTTGCTTTTAGGCAGATTTTTGGCTCTCCAGAGTCAGTTGGTCCCTCCATCACCAGCTGAGTAAAATAGGTGCTTTGCAGGGACCGTCTTTGCAAGGATGACGAAGGAGGAGTGGATATCTCCACTCCTGCCTCACTTTCCCCGATCAGTGGCTCAGTGCCTGTGGCCAGGAGCACTGAACCCAGACACTGTGGTATTTAGCTGTTTTCTTTCAGTCCTGAGGACCAGGATAGAGAGGACTCATAGAGCCCCTGGCTGGAGGCATCTTCACTCCACATGCTGTTGGATCCTTTGCAGCCTGACCCATTGCTTGCCATTTGGAAGGGCAGCAGAAGCTCAAAGCAAGGCAGCCAAAGTGCCTGTACTGAAAATTTCCAATCACAAGCTCAACCGGGGTGAACTCAGCCATCTTTGTGTTGCTATAGCAGCCCCTGGCAGGGCTTTCTGCTCAAGGAAGTGCTAAGGCATCTCCATTTTCCACACACTCCCTGGCAGCCAGCTCCTTCCCAGCCAACTCCTACCATGACAATGAACCCAACAGGAGAAGGGATCTGTCCAGGGTCCAGCCACTGACCCATCCCTGCGAGAGAGCAGCAGCTAAGGGGAGGAGAATCCACAAGGGGCAGGAATTTCAGCTCAGATAAGCTCTACAGTGACAAAGTGACCACCAGCTGGTCAGTTGGTTTGAGCTCTAAGCCCGACACCGGGAGGACCAAGCGCTGCTCTCCCCATCGCTCCCTGCTCACGCCAAGGTCCTGAGATAAGGCTGCCTCTCTGCAGCCACCCAGCAGGCATTTCACCCCAGCTCAGAACACACAGTGTCACTTCTGAAGCTCTCCCCTCCGGGCAGTCCCCTGTCCTAAAGCAGGGTGAGAGCTACCCCTGCTGCTCTCTCTCACATGTGCCCAGGGAGGTCTCCTGGTATCCTCCTGTCCCGCTTCAGCCCCTGGACCTGGCACCGCTCTTATTCATGCGCTCAGATTTGCTGACAAAATCACTCACCGGGAACAAGCGGGGTCACCAAGCAGGAAGGGCAGCAGGTCTGATTCGTCTTGGGGGATTATTCAGAGTTGCTTTGTTCTTGAATTCTGTGAGCTCAAAGGCGGGGTGCAGGATTTTCTCCTTAGCAGCAGAGAGCTTGGAGCAGTACCTCCTGCAAGAGGAAAGGAAGACTGTAATATGCTCAGGATACATGGCAGTAGGGCTGGGGGAGTGGCGTGGAGGAGGAGACTGAAAACATCTTCGATGATTGCAGGAGACCCGAGGACAGAACACACCTGCACCGAGAGCCCCTGCTGGATGTAACACTGCCGGTGATTTTGCACTTTCTTCTGCCTCCTCCCTCGAGCTGCAAAGAGAGTGAGCAGTACCAGAGAGCAAGGCAAGCTGTCAAATGAGAATTAGACCTCATCCCCACTCCACTCCTGTCGCTCACTGTGTTCCTTCCACGAGGGTGGGTGTATGCAGAAAGCCATCCAGCAGGACCAGCTGGATCCCCTGAGCAGGCAGCTCCTTCAGCAGTCCAGTCTGTGTGAGATCCAGGCACATCCCTGTGCTTTGTCCAGCCCGAGGGGATGGACCTGTGCCTGTACCTCAGCCAAATCACCGTGATTTCCCCTCGGTTTGTTGGGCGAGTCAAAAGGAGGGATCAATTCACTGAGTGTGTAAAGGAAATCCGTTGGCAATACCTTCTGTCAGGGAACCAGACCCTGCTTTGAAGGAAGTGTCAAAGCTTCCACTGTCTTTACTCACTTATTTCTTAAGTACTGGTTCCTGCTGCAGTTTCTCTGATAGAAGTCCCACATTTCAAAATCTCCAGTAACACACCACGCCAACCCCCCAAGCCAGGTTGCTGGTGTGATCATCACACAGCAGTGCCAGCCCCTGAATGGGGCAGAGGGAAATATGATGTCCAAAACCCAAGTCGCAGCACCCAGTGCACAACAGCACCTCTGTTCCTATTCCTATCACATGCACATCTCACAGGGGATCTAGCAGTTGTTTCCTGACAGTAGCCTTCATAATTTAGTGCAAGGGCTTTGCTGTGTGCTCCAGCTTCAGCATCCCAACAGCGATGCGTTGTGTCTGCAGCTAGAACCCACCACAGTCTGGACTCATCCAGCAAGAGGTATGTCAAGACAAAGAGTCAGACTCACCTGAGAGAAAGTCCTAAATTCCCCCTGTCCCCATCAGACTCTGTGCGAAGAGGAGAGCAGACCTCCTCAACCCAGCGTACGAAGAACAGCTCCCAACACCAGCTGGCTTTTTACAGACATTAATCATAGCCTCATAGAATCATTTAGATTGGAAAAGACCTTTAAGATCATTGAGTCCAACCATAAATCAGGATGGTGATTAGATGGGACTTTGCTGCACGGGCTGTTTGGAGCCTGGGGTCTTGACTGGCTCTGTCATTCTCTCCATCTGCCAGATCTGCATGGACACAGGCCATCGCTGCTTCGGGAGACAAGGACACACTATCTGCACCCAACAAATTGCTTGGTCTTTGTACAGCTTGGTTGCTCATATGTAAATGGAGGAAATGGCACTGGTCTTCCTACTGAAGGCTGTATAGGTTCAGTGAGCTCTCAGATCACACGAGTGTCAACCAGGAACAGGAAACCCACACCCTGTATCCTGCAAAGTTTCAGTCATCTTTCCAGCAGAGCACAATTTGGACTGGGGTACACAAGAAGATAATTGTATTCCAAAATGTGACTGTATTCCAAACCTCTCCTGCAGTCCATCCACAGAGGGAAAAGCAGACAGATCGTGGCAGCACAGCCTGGTACACGGCTGGGTCCACAGCACCAGCTGCCAGGGGGGCCGTCCCAGAGAAGGTGCATCTCACGCTCCTCGTGCCCCTGCTGTTCTCCGTGGTCCAACCAGCAGCGTTTCGTACAGAGGGGTACCCAGCCCCGCTCCCAGGGGTCTGCTGGAGGCTTGGGTGACCCACAGCCCTTGCCTGGCCAAGTGCATTTCTGACAGTAGCCAGTGAGGGGCAGAGCTGCCGCGCACTCAGCCATCCTCAAGCACTGCACATTTCTCCCTGAAACTGCCTCAGGTGAACAGTGAATAATCATCCTTTTCCACTTCCTATGCCTAAGCCCAGCTCCTAAGATCTGTACCAATTCCTACCCATTTTTTTAATCCTCAGGTTAATATCCCAGGCCTTTTTTAGCCATAAACTGGCCAGGATGAATGCCTTAAGCCTTCTTCAGTGACTCTTTTCATGTTTCATTTCAATGCACCTGTGGTGATTTCCAGACACCTTTGAGTTATTAAATGGGACACAGAGCAGCAGTGTGAAATTATGGGGGAGGTGACGAGCTCTGCTCCCTCAGGATTGAGGTTCCTGATGCCAAGGCAGTGTCTTTCAAGGGTGGAGCAATCCTTGGGGAAAAAACTCCACAGGTGAGCCAACCCTTCCAAGTCTCTCCTTTTTCCACAGGTGCCAGGCACAGTCAATCACCCCCATCGTACCCAGGCCACGTGTTACTGTAAGTTATCAACCATGGGTAAATAGGAAACTCACAATGTCACCCTTGCAAGAGGCAATGAAAAAAGACCTGCCAGCTGTGCCCCATGTCACTCAGTCACCTCATGAAGGGTCTTCTGGCACTGTCCTTGCACAGCCATTTGAAGATAAAGGAAGGGCTTGTTGGAAAACAGTCTGCAATAACTTTCCCAAATCAGCTCCCTGGTGATTTTCTCCACAAAGCACCTTTCAAAACGATTTATGCTAATCTCACAAACAGACTGAAAATGTCACATAGGGACAGGGCAGTTTGTTTTGCACCCACTCCCTCTTTAAACACACCCTCGGTATGCACCTCTGCCCAACTTGGAAAGACTTCAGTCCTAAATAAGGGAAGTTCTGGGCAAAGAACTCCTGGGGATTGTTGCAGAGGCTTTGTGTGTCTAAAAGAGAGGTTTGCAGGCTCAGTTGAACAACTGCTTCTTTATAATCTCTCTGTTTTTTAAGAAAGGCATTGATTATAGAATCATAGAACCATGAAATGGTTTGGTTTGGAAAGACCCTTAAAGCCCACCCAGTTCCAAGCCCCTGCCATGGACAGGGATACCTCCCACTGGATCAGGGGGCTCAAAGCCCCATCCAACCTGGCCTTGAACACCTCCAGGGATGGGGCAGCCACCACTTCTCTATTATCTACTGGATCTTTTAAAGGCAAAACACCTGAAGATGGTCTCAGTGTTGATTCATAATGGAATGATACAGAAAACCCCCCACACACGAATCTCTGTTGGTACTCAGTTGTGGCCAATCCAGTTTGCCGTACAGAACCTGAATGAGGCACTGAGGCTGCAGGGCTGGGTTAGAAAAACACAAGCAGATGGCTGTGCCCACCACCCTGTGGTTTCACTGTGTCCCAACAAGCTCTTATTGCGTTCATCTTTTGAACGGATTCAGTTTGTCTGAGCTGCTGACCTCCACAGGAGCATCCTGTGATGAATCCGAGATGAATCTGAGGTGTGAGTGCCCCGGCCCTGCCACCAGAAGGTGACCAGAAGGATGTCTGTGAACCATCCCCACCTGGATGTGTCAAAACAGCACGGATGTTTTCTGTTGGAGTGTAGGAAGCCACTGGGATATTCCCAGTTGCAAATTGCTGTGGGGAAAGATGGTATTCTCTTGTATGTTAAGCAATCCCTGGATTTTGCAATTCTGTGGTCTTGTTCTCCTTGTTACAGTAACCTTAATTTGGGGGTTGGGATTAATTTTGTGTCCTGCACCGCTCGCTTGGCCCAGGGAGCAGAGTCCAATTATGCAGCTGTGACCTTCATTGCAAGTTAGCAGAGTTTCTGCAAATCAATCTCCTTGGTGTTTCACAGAGCTGCTCAAATAATGGAATTTCCTTCCTATGGGAAATGCTGATATTTCAACATTTATTTTTGCCCTATTTTGGAACAAAAAGTCAAAATTTCAACCCTTGCAACACATGAAGGTAAGGAAAATTCAGATATGTAAGGAAATGTTTTGATTTGGATCAGACTGATGTAAATCTGCTCCAACCTGAGTTGTGATATTTCTTCATGTGGTTGCCTTTCATGTTAACTATTTCAACTCCTTGGATAAACTCCAGCTCCCACGATACTCTGCAGTGCCACCCCATAGCGATGCTGCCCTGCATCAGCCTCGATGCAGCCTGGAGGGAGAGCAAATGCCAAGCAGAACAGGGCCAAGAGGGCTACAAGAGCAAGAGCATGTGATGCTGTTTTTCTCTGACAGCACCTGCCAGGGCATTTTGGTTACAGCTTCTGATAGGACAATGCAAAGAAGTAAGCGACAGACAAAAAATGGTACATCCCATGGCAAAAATTATCACCCTAAATTTTCGGCTGGGTAGTTTCAACTGACAAGTGAGACAAACTTTTGTGAGCTCCTGAAGTTTCTGTCATTCAAAAGTGCCCTCATTTTCTCCTTGGTTCTGCTGAGCGTGAATGTGATTGAGAGGTTTCAGCTATTTTGAATCCCAGCTCATGGTCCCTGCTTCTCCCTGGTGCACAGAGAAGCTGTGCTGCACACTTCTGGGGGCAGTTCTGCTTTGGGAGCTCGTGTGATGTGTGATACCATTTCTTTAGAGATCTCTGTGCATCATTATCCAGGCCCAGCCAGATGAACTGCAGATGCTTAAAGCGGCTGCTCTGGTGATGCCTGAAGTCTTAAACCCACCGTTCTGTCAAACTGATTAACAGCTCTTACTGACGCTTCCACTGGAGAATGAATCCCATGTTCCGTTCCCAAAATGTTCGCTGGTGGTGGCTCACCTGGATCCCCCCAGCATGAAAATAGCTGCAAGGAGTCATTTAGCTTTGCTTCCCTGCCCTAATCCATTCCCACACTTTCCTATTGGCACTACAGACTGCCTGGCAGTTGTTCTGCCTGAAGTATTTGAAAGAGCCTTGATTTAGGTTTCATGCCATAGACAAGATTTTTCTGAAGACCCTTTTTTGTCTTAATGTATTTGCACATTGAACTCTACCCTATTTCAGATTTTACCCATGATTTGGGAATGCAGCTTTCTCCCATGGTTTGTGTAGCACAGCCAGTTTTAATGCCCATGTGGAGCTGCTTCCTCATTCCTTTTCTTCCATGAGCATCCATCCCTCTTTCCCATCACTGCTCTGCTTCCTGCAGGCTGGGCTGAGCTGGGCATTATCCAGCACAAACAGCTTCCCCTCTTCTCATGCTTTCAGGTTTTGTAGCTCTCGCCCTGCTCACTGTTGCAGTTCCTGTGTGCAGCTGTTTCAGCCATCAGCTGCCTGGCTGTGCATTAGCACAGAGTTTGTTTTCTCCATTAAGATGATGGGAAAAATCCCTTTCTGTGTCTGCAATAGATCAGCCATAAAATGCAGAGTACCAGAGCTCTTTCCTCTATGCTCCACTGGCATTTTAGCCATTAACTGACTCGTGACAGCACTGTGAGATGTTCCTTTTCACACTAAGGCAGTTCTCTCTCAGACACCTACGCGTAAGCTTTAGCAGCTCAATTCCAGATGTGCCCAATTTGCTGCCCTAGGGACAGATGTGCACCACAACCTCACAAGAGAGTTCCCAGTGAGCAGAAGCATTTCTCAGGGCCCATTTTTCATACATCATTTGAAAAGCATCCTGCCAGGATGCAGGACACCACCGCTCCCAGGGATTGCCCTTACAAAGATATTATTTCTTATTGCAACTCTGACATGCAAATTGCTTAAATGAGAACCTTTCCTGCCCTGGGGGAGGGCAACACAGCACAAGGTGGATGTGCCTTGCTGCAGCTGCTCTGGGAGGAGGGAGAAGCCAGGGTACATATGATAGCTGGGCCCTTCCCTGTCCCTTTCTCTACAGCCTCATTTCTGAAAACTGCTATTTTCCCAGCAAGAGGCTATTCTGACTGGCAGGGCAGCTGAGTGCCCATGATAGAGTGAAATGAATGTGCTTTGTTCTCATCTCTTTAGATCCTGCCTCATCTAATCTCACTCCATTCCTTCTAAATGTTGCTTTTCAAATAGTGTGACTCAAAACTGAGGTTGTTTCTCCCATGACCCAGGGTCTTGTCTGGGGATATTCACCTGTGCAGAGTTTTTCTCGCTTTGCCCCTTCCCTGCTCTTTTCCCTCCCCAGCAGCTCCTCCTTGCTGCTCTCCCCAACCCCTGATGGCTCAGATGGACATTAGACATTAGGAAGAAATTCTTCACAATGAGGGTGGGGAGGCCCTGGCCCAGGTTGCCCAGAGCAGTGGTGGCTGCCCCATCCCTGGAGGTGTTCAAGGCCAGGTTGGATGGGGCTTTGAGCTCCCTGATCCAGTTGGACGCGTCCCTGTCTATGGCATGGGGGTGGAACTGGATGGGCTTTCATGTCTCTTCCAACCCAAACCATTCTATGATTCTATGATTCTATGGGTGATGATGGAGTAACCAAGAATGGTCAGGGAGAAGGGAATCCCACCCAGTTTCAGAGTAAGAGTTGGGCTCTCATTAACACAGATTATTAGGTTGCAAGCAATTGCAGTGGAGCAGTCTCTGGCTTCAGTGATGTTAGCAGGTCCATGGAAAGCCATGCAGAGAGAAATTTAATCAGTGCAGGGTGGTGGCATCCCATGGGACAACCATGGGAGCAGGAAGGCCAAACCAAAAGAGTGTACCCTATTCTTACATAACCAAGCAATACAGAACTAGTGCAGGGTGTTTCTTGGTGGCAGCAGCTGCCCTCTGAACACTAGTGGATACAACTATTATTTGTTCTGAGCATGGTTTGTTTCAGCAGATGAGATACTGTGATACAGCACCTTCATGTACACCCTGCTGCATATTTATAAACTGAAATGTCTGGACTGGCAATGAATTACTTCAGGGAATGGCTTGCATGGCTTTCCAATGACAGCACTGGCTTTCTTTTGGGCATCCTGCATTAGCGAGTTCTACAAATTGCAGAAATTCAAAAAGCCTCAATGCTGTTTCAAGTAGCTTGGTCTGACACTGCTGTGGGCTAAGTCTGCCTTCTCCAAGCTGGGAAATCAGGATGAAAAGGCTTTATTTCTGCTGCTCTGATGATATATTTGTCTAAATTTAACTTTACTTCGGCATTCTCTGCATGGTCTTACCATCAGCATTGTGCTCTTCTGCAACAGCACCCAACATTGTGTACGTGTATATGTATTACAAGGACAAAAGGGACCAGTTGTGATCATCTAGTCTGACCTCCTTTTTCAGGACAGGAATAGCCCTGTGTTAATTAATTTTCTTTTAAGTAGAATATACTATTTAGAAAAATTTCTGAACCTGCATTATTCTCTTCTGGTGGGGATGAATTCACGACAGTTTCAGGTAAATTATATAAGCCTGGGTCTACCCAACCCTGGAAATGATGCATGATAACTAGGAAAAAGCAGTCAGCTGCTGCAGTAGAGCAGCTGGACTGAACTTACTGATGGTAATGGCAATACTGGCATTGGTAGCCCAAGAGGCTGAAGCTCAGTCATTGAGGATATGCAAACATTCATGCCTATAGCACCTGCAGACAGTCTTAGATGAGATCTGGCATATGAAGAGCTTAGTCAAGATGGATGATCCTGCAGCAGCCACTGGGACAGCAAACATCCAGGTTTCTTCCAGATGCCCCCTCAGATCATGACTTCCCTTAGCATAGATTCCCTGCTCCTTTCCTCCAAAGTGAGATCTTAGACTACAGACCTAAGTGGTCCCCAGACCTAAGTTGACTTCTGGGGTCTGATTTTGCAATTTGGGAGCCTATCCAGCTATTCGCTGGCTTTCTGGGGGGAGAAGAACTCAAAACTACAGGACTACAGAGAAAATGGAGCTGTAGAGGAAATCCACACCCATGACTTTCCTTCACTGAACTGCAGAATTCCCTAAACCCAGCTGCTTTCAGCCATTCCTGATGGACTTGGGCTTTCATTCTCTCAAGTTCTCTCTAGGAAAAGCACACTCCAATTCTCTTTTCTTGAAGGACTTTATTTCACTCTTTTTATAACACCCTTCTATAACGTTTCTTAGGCTTCTAATTTTGATGGAACATCTATTCACCTTGGCGTAGAACCTTGCTGCAAGACCCCCAAGTAGAGAACTGAGTGGTTCCCAGATCCAGCAGGAATATTTACATCTTCCCCGCTGTGGAACATCTCCTGGAAGCTGTACCAGAAGCATACAGGATCTCATCTTAAGGACTGATATCGTCTATATTAGTTGTATTTAGCTCTCTGCCTACTTTTGGATGTTGTCCAGCTCACGAGATCTCTGCCAGACTACTTGCTTATATGAGTAAGGACACTAACACAACGTTAAGTCAATAAACCAGCTTTCACATTAGCAGCTGAACAGGTTGAGGTTCATAAGCTTTTCATAAGCTGTTACATCTTTGATTACATTGAAGTGTTTCAGGGGAAAGCGTGGCCTTCCCTTCAAACAGCTCTCCAGAGCTGGTGTCTCAGTGATACTTTTCATAGAATCAGAGAATGGTTTGGGTTGGAAGGGACCTTAAAGCACATTCAGGTCCAACCCCTTGCCATGGGCAGGGACACCTCCCACTGGACCAGGCTGCTCGAAGTCCTTTCCAACCTGGCCTTGAACACCTCCAGGGATGGGGCAGCCACACTTCCCTAGACAACCTGAGCCAGGGCCTCCCAACCCTCATCGTGAAGAATTTCTTCCTAATGTCTAATCTAAATCTTTCTTCTTCCAGTTTAAACCCATTCCCCCTCATCCTGTCTCTATAGGCCCTTGGAAAAAGTCCCTCCCCAGCTTTCTTTAGCCCCCTTTCAGTACTGGGAGGCTGCTCTAAGGTCTCCTGGGAGCCTTCTCTTCTCCAGGCTGATCAACCCCAGCTCTCTCAGCCTGGCCTCCTAGCAGCATTCAGGGCTATGGAAGGGTCTGCTGGGCACCCTTCACCCTCCGATGCTGCACAGATTTGGTGCCTGGGTCTTCCTGGCACATGCAGTACTGGGCTGTGATTCCAAAGGTCTCGCTGTACCTGGAGGGTGCTCCACGCTGTCTGTCCCCTGCCAGGGACCCCTTCTGCCTCTAACCCAGCACCCCCGCTGAGTTACTGGACAAGGAGTCTTCTCCCCATTCCATCATGGATGACAAAGCCGGTGGGTGAAGCGGAGGCCCCACAGGCCTGTGGGTGCCAGGCTGAGCACGGAGGAGCTTGGTGCTGCCTGCTCACCGTCAACAGAAGCAACACCAACTGTCTCACAGCTCATTACAGAAACTGAGCCAAAGGGAAGGCACGTTCCCAGCTTATCAGGCCACCTCCTCTGTGAGCTCTCTGATCTACTTTTCCAGTGATTGTTCCTGACCTAGGAGAAGCCCCTGAGAAATCTCACAGTTCATAGCCTGCGGGCACCCGCAAGCAGCCACGGTGGGGAGCCGGGAGCGTGGCACACACGCTCTGACTAACCAGCTGGAAAATTCCACTCCTCTTCATCGCAGCCGACCATGCTGAAGCACTTGGGAAGCAAATCTTGCCAGCAGTGTGTTTGTCTGCTCTGCTCTGCTCCCGTGAATGTGCCCCGTTTGCCAGGACACCTGCACTATCGTCTCAGCCCTCTTTTAGCACTGTGATAAGAAGCAGCTCTGGAACAGCGTTCCTGCCTCCCTCTCTCTGCTCTATAATATATTTTTTAGCACTGCTGACAGTCAATACAGAGTGACACAAAATGAGAGGCTCCGGAACGGGGCCACCAGGTGAACTGATCTCTCCTCCAGCTCTGGCCTCTCCTCTCCAGGCTGGCAGCTCTCACCCTGCATAAGGAACCAGTCCCTCTGATGCTTTCACTCCTTGCACCTCTGCCAAAAGATCAGCTTCAGACAACCTCCGCTTGCCCCAAGTTAACTCAAAACCTGCTACTGTTAGTAAAATTTGTCACACAACTGACAACAGTCACTTCTTACTCAAAGACTATCAAACCATGAATGATAAAGCAACCCTAATAAAAGCCAGCCTTTCCACATGGCAGGAATCCCAAATGGCTCAGGGTCTGAAAGCACCCATGTGCTCCCAGCTCCTTTCTCCCTGACTTATCTTCCCCCTTCTCCATGCACTCCCCCCACGCACACGCTCTCACCTTCCCAACCGGAGCTGGGCTCGCTGTAGGTTTCTTTAATCTCCTGTTAGGAGGTGAGAAAAGCCTGTGAGTGCCTGGGCAGAAAGCCTGGTGCTCCAATGTCACTCAGGTCATCAGCGTACACCCCGTGCTAACCAATGGGAATAAATCCCATGGGAATTAGACAGCTGTAAATCCTGGAAACTATGCTTCACTCTTTGAAGCAGCTATTGCTTGTTTCCTTGCAATGCTATGCAAGGAAATAACCCAGAAACCTTTGGGTTTAAGCAGCATATCAAGAAATAAACGTTATTCTGACTTTTCCCCATATCAAACTGAAAATACAGAGTGTCTCACAAATGGCCACAGGGTACCTGCTGCTTCTGATCATGGGGGGTCCCGAGGGAACACACAGCAAGCGGCTCCACTGTTGTCCAAGAGACCAAACATGCACCGTGCAGCAATAACGTGCTCTGGGCACTCATGTGAATGGAGTGAGGTGCAGGCAAGGAGCGCTCTCTGAAGGGTTTTTCTCAGGTACTCTGTAACAACGTTATTTAATAAGGCTTCAATTCCATTTTATGCCCTTAGACAGCTTTTCAGATGCATTTATAAAGTTCTTCCACATGTTTAAAACAGTGCCTCACAGAAAGAGTTGATGGGGGAGGTCTGCTAGGGCTTTTCAGGTCATCTTATTTAAAATATGGTATCAGAAGAGGGACTGAAATTTAAAGTAGTGATGCTTGTTCAGTCTAACCAACATTTCCAGACATAGAATCATAGAATCATGGAATGAGAATCATAGAATCATGAAATGGTTCAGGTTGGAAGAAACCTTAAAGCCCATCCAGTTCTAACCCCCTGCCATGGGCAGGGACACCTCCCACTGGATCAGGAGGATCAAAGCCCCATCCAACCTTGCCTCAAACACCTCCAGGGATGGGGCAACCACCACTTCTCTGGGCAACCTGGGCCAGGGCCTCCCCACCCTCACAGGAAAACATTTCTTCCCAAGAACTCATCTCAATCTCCCCTCTTCCAGATTCAAATGGTTCCCCTTGTCCTATCCGTGCACTCCCTGATCAAGAGCCTCTCCCCAGCTCTCCTGGAGGCAACTCGCACAAAAATGACTTCTTGAGTTCTAGTTGAATCTTGCAGAGCTGGGGTAGAAAAGGTGAAAGCCTGAACTGAGTGAAAGTGATGCAGTCCATATCCTACCTTAACTCACATAAAGCCCAGAAGCCAAGTGTCTGAGCTTCTGGTCACAAAACCTGGACTTGCATAAACCTTGGTAGAACAAATGATATTAGAAATACCCCATATCCTCATCACCTTTCCTGTGATGATGGGAAACGGCACTAAATCTCTGAAAACCAGAAATAAGAAAGAGTATTGCCTGTCTTTGCAAGTCCCTTGGTGCCTTTAATGCTTCCCAGAACACAAATTCTGTCCAAGTTTGGGAACTCCTCTATGAATAACAAAGTCTCCCGGCAAAACTGAGCAGCAACCCCAGCATTACTTTTACAGCTTCTCACCATACCTTCAGGAGCAAAGCCTGTGGGTGGCTCGGGAGGCAGCACGGAGCCCAGCTTTGCTCAGGGACCAACTTCTGCCTGCTCAGGTCAAACAACATCTGCAAACTCCCAGCTGGAGAGCGAAGCCACGCACCCAGCTTTTGAAGGTGGAAGTAAGTCCTTTGGAGAGGAGCAGATAGGCAGCAGCACCAAATCCACGGCTTGCTCCTTATTCCTTCTTTTGCCTGTGAATTCCACTGGCCAGGCTGGGAGCCGGGGCTGGGCCAGGCTGTGCAGACCGTGGGTATCTCCTGGCTGGGCACCACGCAGAGACAGTGGCACAGGGAGCACACGCAGTTGGCAGGCTCAGACCTGTTCACTGCCTGCTGGGAGATGTTGGGCAACGGCTCTGACGACAGCAGGAGCTGCTGGAGCGGAGATGCAGGAAGGAGGCAGGAGGTCAGAAGTCAGATCTGGCAGTGCTGAGAGCTGAGTGAGACAGCACTTGTCCAGGGGATAAAACTGACTGCAATTGATGATAACGCTGCCTGCTATTAATAACGGACCACTTACAAAGTCAAAACACAGCAGGACCTTCTCAGAGTACACACTGGGGTCCATAGGAAAGGCCAAATGAGCTCCATCCCGAGCTCTGAACACTCCAGCAGCACAGGGATGGAGCTGATGCTGTGCTTGCTTCCACATCTGCTGGCCCAAGCTGATCCAGCTGTGCAGGGCTGCTTATCATGGGGTTGCTCGTGCCTGGTGCTGTGTGGTATCCTGGAGATGCTCTGCAGTACTGGCACTCCCGGACTGCTTAGGTGATGCTCCATTGTATGGTGCATATTAATCACACACACCAAAGCTTATTTTTCTTTCAAGAGAGTACCGACTTCTCTTGGCTTGGGCTGCCTTGGCACCCCAAGGGCCTCACTGAAGGCTCTGAAGGGATCTTTCCAGAAGGTTCTTGCAGTCCAGCAGGTCCTCAGTGCAAGAGGCAGCACATCAGACCTCCAGCCAAGTCCAGTCTATGTGAATATGGACTCTGCAGCCAGTGGCCACAGCACAAGCTCCCATCACAGGCTGCTGCACGCATTAATGCTTTTCAGAAAACATCTCCTTTCTCCTTCAGTAAGAATGATCATTTCTGCATCTACACTGAATGGTCACCTGAGAAAAACGCAAAAATGGCCTAGGATGCCAGCACATTTCAAGAGAGAAAACACCTTTATTTTAATATAACTTTGAGAATCAACTTTATAGATAAATCTAAGCTGAAAGAAGGGAGATTTAAATGAGATCTTGGGAAGAAATGTTTTCCTGTGAGGGTGGGGAGGCCCTGGCACACATTGCCCAGAGAAGCCATAGACACCCCATCCCTGGAGGTCTTCCAGGTCAGGCTGGATGTGGCTTTGACCAACCTCATCCAGTGGAAGGGGGCTGGAACTGGATGGATTTTAAGGTCCTTTCCAACCCAAACCATTCTGTGATTCTGTGATGATTTGTCATTTTTTTCCCTGACACAATAATAAATATCTTACTGTTTTGTCCATAGGCAGTTATAAATCTACCTCTTACAAAGCAAAGCTTGGAAGTACCCCCCGGTCTGCAATGAATGCATTCACAGGAGCTATAGAAGACCTGGATTCAGATCTTTGCTCCATCTCGGCAAAGTTGAAACTCGTGGCTTAGGAGTATAATCAGATTAACAGGCTGCTCCAAGCGGTAAATGAATGCTCTGGTCCCCTTGTTGGATCCAATCCAGCTCATGTACACACTGTGTGACAAAGAAGATCCAGAAGAGAAAACTGAGGCAGGGCTGGCAGATGCCTGCAGGACACAGCAGGGATTCGGCAGCACTGAGTAAGCACAGATGAAGAAATGCAATCACAGATTTGCACAGAGGAGACTGAAGAAGCCACTGAGACCATCCCAGTTTGACTGAACAACTCAACATTCTTCTATCCGTAGCATCATAACAGGGATGCAGCACTCAACACAAAGACCCTTAGGAGTGGGGATTAAAAGGGAAAGCTTGCTTTAGTTTGCTTACTGGCAGCACTTCGGATCTCCTTCGGATACAGTTTTTGCAGTAATGCCTCTTAGAGGCCACAGAAATGATCCTGTAATAACCCAGCAAGATGCAGGGATGCCCTAAGTCTCAAAATCTCCCGCAGTCCTCTCAAGCAGGACGAGTACACAAAGCTGGGAGGTTTGGGGTCCACTGGACACTAAGTTGTCTGACTTTTACTATGCTTTGCACCACCAAGAAAAAGAAGGCTGTGAAGGGCAGGTGAAATGAATTCCTTGTAGCTCTGGAGAGGCAGTGGGAGATCACCAATATTAATTGCTTCTCAGCTAATTTGCAGGAACCAGTTTCCACAGACCTGACCTCCGCTGGGTGAAAGCCGACGAGGCAACCTGCCAGTTCCTGCCCTTCTCAGAGCCTGCCTTTGTTACAGCCACAATGTTTGCAGCCCTCCTACCTCCATGACGATCATGCTATGAGCAAGGAAGGGATGGCTCAGTTATTCAGCAGCTTTGGACTTCTCATTATTTTATTATCAGTCCAGGCTGGGGATGAAGGGTTGGAGAGCAGCCCTGCCGAAAAGGACCTGGGGGTGCTGGGATGAGAAGCTGGACATGAGCCGGCAAAGTGCGTTGGCAGCGCCGAAAGCCAAGTGTCTCCTGGGCTGCATCCCCAGCAGCGTGGCCAGCAGGGTGAGGGAGGGGATTGTACCCCTCTGCTCTGCTCTGGGGAGAACCCACCTGGAGCCCCATGTCCAGCTCTGGAGCCCTCAGCTCAGGGAGGACACGGAGCTGTTGGAGTGAGCTCAGAGGAGGCCACAGAGATGATGCAAGGGCTGGGACAGCTCTGCTGAGGGGAAAGGCTGAGAGAGTTGGGGTTGTTCAGCCTGGAAAAGGGAAGGCTCTGGGCAGGCCTGGTTGTGGCCTTTCAGTAGTTAAAGGGGGGGTGCTTAATAAAATGTAGGAACGAATTTTCAGCAGGGCCTGTTATGATAGGACAAGGGGTAACGCCTTTAAACTAAAAGAGACGAGATTCAGCCTGGCCATAAGGAAGACCTTTTTGGGAGGGGCTGAACGACTGGCCCAGGTTTCCCAGAGCAGTGGGAGAAGCCCCATCCCTGGAGGTGTTCAAGGCCAGGTTGTACAGAGCTCTGTAGCAACCTGCTCGAGTGGAAGATGTCCTTGTTCACTGCAGGGGGTTGTAACTGGATGACCTTGAAAGGTCCCTTCCAACCCAAACTGTTCTGTGATTCTACGATTTTAGGCCAGTCACGTATAAAGCAGTCAGCAATGCTGCTTCACAGAGCAGAATCTTTTCTTTAAAAAGCAGATCTTTTCTTTAAAAGATCAGCGTGTTTTCTTTGGGTTTGTTTACATAAAAATACATATTTTCATCTTTCAGGAAACTCTTTTAGTTGTCCAGAGACAGTTGCCTCTCCCGCATAAACCTCACGACTGAAAACTTGTGTCAGCCACCGTGGTACAGTAAGAGTTTGCACGCTGTGTTTAGCTTGGACAAAGGATGCTTGACCTTCCTTTCATCCTTGATGGCACCCAGCAGCTACGATGCAGAAGAAAACACACCCAGAGAAAGAGGTGAGACTGTCCTTGTCCAGCGTGTGAAGTGACCCCCACCAACACACGTGGCTCTGGGAAGGAGGGGCCCTGCAGCGAGGGGCACTGATACGTAAAGTGTGTCCCTTTAAGAATGTGGGTAACTGTGATATTTACTGAACTGCTGAACTGAGGACATCTTGGCTCCAGAATCACTCTGGAGTTACAAACACTCTCCTCACTCTAGGTCCCACACAGCACTGCAAACAGTTGTGCTTGCCCTCAGGTGCAAGCAGCTGCTGGGGTCTAACTCCACCACTCTCCAGGGAAGCCTGTTCCAGCTTTTAAAGCGTTTCAGAAAGCTTTCACGGACCCAAGGGGCTCTGGTGCTCAGAGGTCTCTCTGCAATGACCCCTATGCTTACAGCCTTCCAGGGACAGGTTGCAGAGGGGCATCCAGGTCAGCTCCCTGACAGGTTCTGTTTTCTGGCAAAGGAGGCAAACAGTCTCACTGATTCCTGAAGATCCCACTGCTCACTCCAGGAGTGCGGGCTGTGTTTTGGCCTGGAGCATCTGATGTCCTCCAGAGAATCATAGAATCACTGAGGTTGGAAAAGGCCTCTAAATCACCCAGTCCCACTGTGCCTACTAAACATGTCCTGAAATGCTATGGCTGCACGTTTTTTGAACCCCCAAGAGATGGAGACTCCATCACTGCCCTGGGCAGCCTCTGCCAGTGCTTCACCACTCTTTCAGTCAAGAAATGTTTTCTAATATCGAATCTAAACCTCCATCAGTGCTATCCTGGTCAATGTGAGGTGCCTGCGTTATTCCAGGTAGAAGGCTGCTGCTCTGCCCCTGATCAACGCCAGCGTAAAGCCTCAGATGGTGGAGACAGTCCCAGCTTGTCACTGAGGTCAGAGTTTTTTGCTCACCTTGTGTCACTGCAGAAATCAATCATTATTGACCCTGTCCTTTGCTGGTACACCTCTGGTACGCTGATGTTTCCCCATAGCTTCTCCAGTGTGATGCCTCTTGGGCAGTGCCTCTTAACCCTTCCTGGAGGCAGGATGTGCTGCTGTGAATGGTGGCAGCAGTCGTGTAGAGGGAGACTTTTGAGGAGTTGCCTGGCTCCTCTGCACCTGCTTTTGCTGTGCTCGTAAAAAACACTGCTTGGAGAAATGAGGGCAGGCTGCTGCCATCCCAGTACCTTGGGATCCTCCACACCCCGACCTCAGCATCTCCAGCCCCCTGAGCCCTCATGCTCTCTGGTAGGAGAGCACATGCCCAGCCCATATGCTCTGGCTGGGCAGAAAGTTGCTGTGCCCACGCCTTGTGCCTCCAGGAGCACAGGGGTGTTCAACAGTGCTTGTGTTACTGCTGGGCAGCCAAAACCACATAGCAAGCATGTGCTCACTTGAAGCCCAGGAGGGCTCTCGACAGGGGTCAGGGTAACTGAAGGTAGTGGTTGACATAGGTATGGTGCCCTGGTTTGTGGCCAGGGGATCAAATGCTTCTCCTGAGCTGGAGTCAGAACTGAACACGCAGGGCCCTCTGGAGAGGGCCTGAGCCAAATGCCTTTGTCTGTGGACCTCATGCTCTGCTGACTGCAGATCCTTCTCTGACAGCTCAAGTCAAGACTAGAAAGATGCCACCTAGAATAAAAACTGGAATTCACATAACCAGCGGTTTCCCAAGGAAGCCTTCTAATTGTCTAATTATGTAATGGCAAAAGCCACAGTGGCTGGTAACCCCAACCAGTGACATCCTTAGGGACAGACACATCGGCACCACAGCCCAAAGCTTGTATTTCCTCCTTTACTCATACTGCAGTTTGGAATGGCCACAGTCTCTATCCTAATTGTTTGGGTGATATTTTTTCAGTGCCAGGTTTTGAAGCAAAGACAGGACTCGATTGCTTTTGTTACAGGCAAAACTGTTCCAGACTGCCAGAGGAACTTTATAACCATCATGAGGATCAAGAAACAGAAGAGAGCAAAGGTATTTCCTGCTTGTAGGTGGATCTGCAAACTTAGGAATGCGTCCAGAGAAGGGGAATGGAGCTGGGGAAGGGGTTGGAGAACAGGTCCTGTGAGGAGCATCTGAGGGACCCAGGCTTGTTTAGCCTGGAGGAGGCTGAGGGGAGACCTGACCACTGTCTATAGCTGCCTGAAAGGGGGTTGTGGTGAAGTGGGTGCTGGTCTCTTCTCCCGAATAACAAGTGATAGGACAAGAGGAAAGGGGCTCAGGCTGTGCCAGGGGAGGTTTAGATTGGATATTGGAAAAACTCCTTTCCCACAAAGGGTTCTCAGGCACTGGAATGGCTGCTCAGGGCAGTGGTGGAGTCACCAACCCTGGAGGGCAGACATGGGCAGACAAAGTTGAGAGATCTGGTTTAGTAGTGGACAGGTACGGCTGGGCAAGTCTATGATTCTATGAAATAATGTCCCTGGAAAAGCCACCCTCTACACAGCCTTTGCAAAGCTGAACCCGTGCGCTATGGGCCTCCAGATTTATGTCCTTTCTTTTGAGGTTTAGTGCAGCACCTCTGAATTTAGATGGGCTGAAATCCTGTGTTCCGGCCCTACAGCACAGGGTACCCAAGCAAAGATGGGAAGCAGAGAGGCAAGCACACAGTGAATGGTACAAGCACAGCCAAAACCAAGGAAGGGAAATTTTCCCATTAAGAAACCTTGAGAATCAAGTGCTTGCTTCGCCCTCCAGTGGTTGTGTTCAAAAGAAAGAACACTCCAGTAAAAATCAGCTGCTGGTCTCTGGAGGCTGGGGCCGACCACGTGCACCTTTGCAAGTGAATTCCAGGACCAAACACCACAAAAGTTGTCTCAAAGGGTTTTGCACGTTGATTCTATTCCATGGACAGGCAATGATCAATGTCCAAGTTCTCGTCCCTTCTGCCTGCACAGATCATCTTAAGAATAAAACAGATCAAATCTATCACAGAATCACAGAAAGGTACAGGAGGGGCAGGACATTGTACTTTAACTTGCTGCTTGAAACAAGTCTGGCTGCAGAGTTAGATCAGGTTACTCAGTCCAGTTTGGTCCAATCGAAGCTGAAACTCCCCAAGGATGGATATTCACCACCTCCCTGGTCCAAATGCCAGCACTGCTCCACCACCTCAGGAAAGCACTTCAAGAAAAGTGTCTGAGAAAAATAGAACTCTCCTGTGCTGTCAGAGGATGGGTGTAAAAACTCCCCTTTTTGCTTGCACGCTGGGCTGGCTGCAGAGGAAATGCTGTCTGCACTTCAGCTTAGGTTGTGCCAAGCGCAGGCCCAAACTGCCAGCAAGACTCGGAGGGAATGAGATTTCTAAACCTTTTAGTTCAGTCCCTGAATACCCCTCATTACTGACAGCCATGCTCACACTTCCAGGTTCCATCGCCCTGCAGAACCTGCACTGAGCTACAAGGACCAGCGCATTGATTCCTGTTCTGGACCAGAATGCCGGGAAGGTCAAAGCTTGGGAGCAGCGTTCAGGTTTCAAATGAATTAGTGATGTGAGCTACAGACTATGAACCCCTCGAAGGTACTTCTTCGTGTTTGTTAATGTGCTTAGCTGCCCTTGCACACATGGACTGTGCTGGAAGTGAGCCACAACGTGGAGCAACCCAGCTTGTTTCCTCCAAGAGAACACAGCGGCTCTTCCCAGGAAGACAGCACCAACGACAGCCACCACGGCATTTTTTGGACTGTGCCCACTGGTGCCATGTTTTGGCACATCCCTTCAGCCCCTCGTTGCAGGCAGTGCCTGGCCCTCTGCTCTCAGTGTCCAGGAAGCCTTCTCCTTGTCCTCCACCACTAGTGGGTGCTGATATCACATCTCAGCCATGAGAGGACTAGGCCACGGCCCACGGAGACCAGGTTGCTCCTGATCTGACCCAC
Organism: Dromococcyx pavoninus; assembly: GCA_033558185.1. Classification (NCBI taxonomy): domain Eukaryota; kingdom Metazoa; phylum Chordata; class Aves; order Cuculiformes; family Neomorphidae; genus Dromococcyx; species Dromococcyx pavoninus. Next base: position 141,963 of record JAUMJL010001186.1, on the reverse strand, counting down.
AAGTGATGTCCAGAGGAGCAGGGCTCTGTGCCAGCAGGAATCCATTTACACTCTGCAAGTTCACTCTGCTGGGCTCTTTGTGTGCAAAGCACACAGAAACATTCCCCTTCATGTCAGTGGTGCATTGTCCCATGCTTCCTACAGGGTCTTCAGCTGAACTTGCCTTCAGTTCCTGGAAATGGTAAGGCCTGCAATAGTCCCTTATTTTTATAAGCCAGCTTCAGTTCTGCAGTGTGTTGTGCATGTCAGTAGAATATTACATGGAACTGAATTTAACAACAGCCTGGAAACCTTCTGAAACCATCCCAGACGCTACAGAAAAGATGAGGGGCAAGCTTTGTGGGTGGTGGGTTCCTAACATGGGCTTCCTCAAAACTGTCAGGAGATGAACTCCTTCTTTGCAGCTGAAGACAGACTGATGGCTTTCCTTCCACAAACACCTACAGCTCAGTCCTCCCTAAGCAGGAAATAAATCAGGCAATCACACAACAGTTTGGGTTGGAAGAGACCTTTCAAGGTCATCCAGTGCAATCCCTTGCAGTGAGCAGGGCGATCTGCCACTCGAGCAGGTTCTTCACAGCCTTCTCCAACCTGACCTTGAACACCTCCAGGGATGGGGCTTCTACTACCACTCTGGGAAACCTAGGCCAAACGTTCAGCCCCTCCTTGTCAAAAATCTCTCTCTTATGGTCAGGTTGAATCTCCCCTCTTTCAGTTTAAAATTGTCGCTCCTTTTCCTCTCACCTCAGGCCCTGCTCAAAAGTCTCCCTGCGTCTTTCTTATTGGCTCCCTTGAAGCACGGATAGGCCACAATCAGACCTGCCCAGAGCCTTCCCTTCTCCAGGCTGAACAACCCCAACTCTTTCAGCCTTTCCCCTCAGCAGAGCTGTCCCAGCCCTTGCATCATCTCTGTGGCCTCCTCTGAACTCACTCCAACAGCTCCGTGTCCTCCCTGAGCTGAGGGCTCCAGAGCTGGACACGGGGCTCCAGGTGGGTTCTCCCCCAGAGCAGAGCAGAGGGGTACAATCCCCTCCCTCACCCTGCTGGCCACGCTGCTGGGGATGCAGCCCAGGAGACGCTTGGCTTTCAGCGCTGCCAACGCACTTTGCCGGCTCATGCCCAGCTTCTTATCCCTCAGCACCCCCAGGTCCTTCTCGGCAGGGCTGCTCTCCGACCCTCTGTCCCCAACCCATCTGCAGGGCCTTGCACTTGGCCCTAGGGAGCTTCACAACGTTCACATGGAACCACTCCTCAACCTTCTCCAGGTCCCTCTGGATGCCACCCCGAGCCTCAGGCAGGTCAATCCCACCACCCAGCTTGGGGGCACCCACAGACTCGCTGACAGTGCACTTCATCCTGCTCTCTGTGTCACTGAGGGAAACATTAATCACTCACTACTGGTCCCAGTACGGATCTCTGAGGGACACCACTTGTAAATGATCTCCATCTCGACACTGAGCTGCTGTCTATCACCCTCTGGATGCGCCCATCCAACCAATTCCTGATCCACCCAACAGTGCATCTCTCAAGTCCCTCTCTCTCCACTTTAGAGAGAAGGATGCAGAGGGGACTGTACCAAAGGCCTTACAGAAATCCAGGTAGACAACACCCGAAGCTCTTCCCATCTCCACTCCGTCAGAGAAGGCCTCTGGGCTGGTCAGGGAGCACCTGCCCTCGGGGAAGCCTTGCTGGCTGTATCGAATCACAACCCTTTGCTCCATCCACCTTAGCACAGCTCCTAGGAGGATCCCTTCCACGATCTACCCTGGCACAGCAGGGAGGCTGGCAGGTCCGTAGTGCCCAGGAGCCTTTCTACCCCTTTAAAATAGAGTGTGATGCTTCCCTTTTCACAATCACTGGGGACTTCCCCTGACTGCTGTGACTTCAGACTGCAAGGAGATGTTTCATAAGAAATCACCTGCTGAGTTAGAAGCTCTGAAAACATTAATGGTGGCAACCATCATCACTCTCAAGTTGTTAAAGAACCTCACAAAAACTTAGGCACCACTGTTTCTTTCTAATGATGAACCAGGCAGTTGCAGGTGCCTTGAAATGTGGTCAACGAAGGTGTTTTCTTTACTGTTGTGACTTGCAGCAAACAAATGTTTGTAAACCTGTGCCTTGGTAGCTGTTCAATAACCCAATGCCATTCACACAGCTGTTTCTGGCCAAGGGTCACGATGCCACGGGAAGTCTCAGCAGTTGCAAGAGGGATGAGCATTCAAACACAACATCGTTCTGAAGTGGGTCTAGAAGACCCACAGAAATGGTCTGGCAGCTGGGAAAGCCTAAGACATTGCTCAGCTGAGTTTGGTAGAAACCCACACTGCTGTTGAAGAATAAAGGCCCATCCTTCCTGAGGTCACTTGTCCCTGCCAGCTCTCTTGTGCCATAAGAGATCAGTTCTCTTGAGAAACAACCCCATTAAGTATAGAGACAAGTCCAAAACTGGATCCAGTCCAGCAGAACCTGACTTACACAGAGGCCTGGATATGCTTCCCAATTGACAACGGTCACTGCATCTCTGAGGACCATAGGAGTGCTGGTACAAGGGACCTCTGGTGGATCTGGCAGCACCTTTTGCTTGAGCCAGGGCTACCTGCTGCTCTACCTACTGACCTACAGAGAGCACACATCGAGCGACTGCCTTCCTGTCCAGGGCACTGGTAGAGCCATAGAGTTGGAAACGGGATCAGGATTCCCTGAGGTGCTGCCTTCACTCTAAAGCCTCTGCTTCTTTCCCTGCTGATGAACACTTAGAGCTATGGATCAAAACACCCAGTGATGATATTCCTCTCTCGCTATGGAACACAACACTGGGTAAATCCTTCAGGGTCTGAGCTCATCCAAATTGCAAAGTGTCAGTTAAAAGTCTTCAAACAGAGAAAGTTGGGGCTTTTTGGAGGGGTGTTTGAGAGTTCAGCTATGAAAAAGTATTTAATTTGTCAAAGTCATAGTGACTTTTAGGCCATGTCCCTTTAGAAATGCTGACCTAACAACAGTACTAATCAGAAAGGACAGCATTTATAGTATCTTAATGGCATGCACCCAAAATAGATTCTAGTTATACCAGTAAGTTGACAAGCTCACAGGGTACAGATAACTCTTGTAATTAATTTCTAAAAGGCACAGGAACTGTAAAGTTGGTGTTGATGCAGTTTACTTTTTATTGAAATAATGAATTGCCAGAATCACATTTACCTTGGTATCAATATCAACTTACTTGTAGGCAAATTAAATCAGAATCTGGCCTCCAAGCAGGATAAAACTTTTTATTTTCCTCTCTTATGTTAATGATGCTGAAAAAGTATGGGCTCTAATTAGAACATGTATAGGGAATACACTGTGACCCGCTGGCTCTTTAGGTCTATGAGTGTGACTTTTGGAGGCACGTTCTTGCTAAATCACTTCCCTTAACTAGGTCACACCACCCGCTCTGCCTGCACCACGCAGCCATTAGACAAGCACAGGACAGTAATTCCCATCATTAAAGTTGCCTGACATTTCCATGATAAAAGCATGTTCACAGGTTCTTACAGATTTAACTGCCTTTAATACTCAGAGGTGAACCGGATGACCTTAGGGGTCTTTTCCAACCTTAATGATTCTACGATTTCAGCCAAATTCCTTGCAAATTGTCTGCACCAAGTGTGATCCAGTTCCCCAGGGAAGAGGCATAGGCAGAGTCTGTACCACACATGGTCTGAGGCTGCCATTAGGACATGGCACAGTGCCAGCACTGGTGCTGGGCCCTGGAAGCTGCCAGTTGTCACATACAAACCCGAAAAACCTTACAGAGCTGTTCAACGTCTGAGGCCACAAAAATGAAAACTGCTGCAGTCTAATGTGCATATTCAGTAATATCACCTGGGGCCAACTGCGCTTTAGCAGAGCTGGCTGTACTTACCTTGAGGAGAGGCATTTGAAGTCTCGACTGAAATAGTGGACAGGTGCAGTTGAACTCGATGATCTCAAAGGTCTTTTCCAACCAAATGATTCTATGGAAGTCCCATCTTCCAAGTACTGTCTCTTTGCTCTCCGCTCTGCTCGCTCTCAGGTTCCAGGACCCGCACTGTTGGGCAGGTGATCCGAGACCTCAGATCTCCTGTTCTCTTAGGTGCCTGCTGGCTATTTTCTTCGCTGTTGTCTGTTGTCAAAAGCTGCATTTACTCTCTGAAATGTTTAGTCTCCGAGTGCAACTTTACCCATCATGATGGAATGTCTGTGTATAAGACTGGCTCAAAAATTTACAGGAAGAGGGCATTAAGGTTGCTCAGCTTGTTGCAGCTGCCTTGCAGTGGGATGTTTGATGGTAACAATAGGCCAGTTCTTTCAGTTTTTCCCCTTCAGGGAGCAGATGCAATGGTGCTCAGTGAAGAGTTAACCACTCCAACCTCCCTTTTTAGCCTCCTGACAGGGATTTATGCATCCAGCTTTGCATTTAAATACTTTGTATTCAAACTCTGCACCAAACACAGAATAATTAATTAATATTAATTATTATTAATTTCCTTGAACAATTTTCTCTGCTGTGCCCCTTTTATTTTAAGTCTTGGATCCTCTCTAGAATCCAGGTGCTTTATCCCCACGGAACACAATGTGTTCAGCAGCCTGAGGATATGGGCCTTTTTCTAGATAACAGTTTTCCAAATCTCTCTCCCATTCTCAGCTCCAGAGGGGACAGGTTCCTGCTCAGGCCTAACTTAAACGTTTCTGAGGCCTTGCTATGTGCACTCTGGGTATCTATGGATGCCATGGTCAGGGCCCTGCCCTCAGAGACCCTCAGGGATTACTTGCTTAGGGCTGCAGAGCATGTTGAACAAGTGGCAACTTTATTTAAGCCAGGGAAAAATGGCAGGACCCATCTTAGGTGAAAAGCAACACTCGTCATGCTATTTCTCTTCTGCCTTTGTAGCCTGCTGAGTGAGAGGTTAGAGAGCCTCCTGTTGCTTTAAGTGCCCCTTTGAATGCAGCCATGGCTTTCCCTTATCTGCAGGACATTTCAAAGATGATTGTGTCCAGTTTTGGAATCCCTAACATAAATAGATATGGAACTCCTGGAGTGGGTCCAGAGCAGGCCATGAATACTATCAAAGCGCTGGAGCACCTCTGCTATAAGGAAAAGCTGAGAGAGACGGGCCTGTTCAGCCTGGAGAGGACAAGGCTCAGGGGAGACCTCACAGAGGCCTTCCAGTACTGAAAGAGGCTCCAGGAAAGCTGGGGAAGGAATTTTTGGAAGAGCCTGTGGTGATCAAATGAGGGAGAATGGCTTTAAAATGGAAGGGGGAAGGTTTAGAGATGGCATTAGGAAGAAATTCTTCATGATGAGGGTGGGGAGGCCCTGGCACAAGTTGCGTGGAGAAGTGGTGGCTGCCCCACCCCTGGAGGTGTTCAAGGTCAGGCTGGTTGGAAATATGAGCAACTTGGTCTGGTGGAAAGTGTCCCTGATCAAGGCAAGGCGAGTGGAACGGGATGGGCTTTAAGGTCTCTTCCAACTCAAACCATTCCACGATTCCATGGTGTAGCTCTGCTTGGTGCCACTGCCAGCCTTCAGCCCCTCTGACACCACCCACTGCGCTCAGCAGTTTGTGCAGGCTGAGAGAGCCAATGGACTTGATGATCCTTTGCCATCCCTTCCAGCTTGGGTGACTCTATGATCCTATAACAGCTCTCAAGCTGTTCCGGACTGACCCTGCGTGTGTCTGACCCCGCACCCTACACACAGAAGCTTGGGAGTGCTCCTTCATGGACAGTGCAACACACAGAGCACGCACAAGACCCTCAGCCGCCGCCGCTTCCTGCCCCAAGGCTCCCGCGCTCTGCCCTGCGCATGCGCAGCGGCCCCGCCCTGCCTGGCCCCCGCCCCGGCGCACGCGCAACAGCACACGACCTCCGCCCACCCCTCCTGTCCCGCCAAGCCCCATGCGCATGCGCAGCTGCGCCTCCTGCCCCGCCCTGCGCCCCGCCCCCTCATTGCGCATGCGCGATGCCTCCGCGAAGCTGCCCGGTTGGCGCAGGCGCCGCGCGGGGCCGCCGTCCGGCCGCGATGCATTGTGGGCCGGATTGAGGAAGTAAAATGGCGGACCTGGCGAACGAAGGTAGGCGGGCGCTGGGGCGCGCAGGGGGGCGACCCGCGGACCCCCCGCAACGGTTCCCGCCGCCCCCGGCCCCGCCAGTCCCCCCGCAACGGCGCGCCCGGCCCCGGGGCCGCCCTTGGGAGCGCGGTCTTTCCGTACGGCGGCCGCGCCGGGGCGGGCGGCTGGACAAAGGGAGCGCCCGGCCGGGCCGCCGCTCTGCGCCGCGGGGCCCTGGGGGGGCCGAGGGCTCTGTGGGGACGGGGAACCCCACCTCCCGCGGGCGCTGGTCGGGCTGGGCTGGGCCGGGGCCCTCCTCGCCCGGCTGCGGTTTGGGGTCATTGTTCGCAACTTTGGGGCCATTGTAAAGCTCTCCCTGACTCCCACTGCGGTTAATCCCCCGCTAACGGAATAACAGCGCTTACTGAGAACTGTGAGGGATGGTCATATAAGCAGTATTTTTTAAGCTGCATATCTCTGAATTGAAGAACTAGGGATCTCATTTTCCTCTGAAGAGGGTTAGGAAGACCAGGGCTGCCCTGCTGCAGCGTTTGGGTTCTGCCCCAAGGTGCTGGCCACATAACAACATGGGAGTTACTGACAAATCCTGGGATGTGGCCTGTCCTGGGCTGTTGGCTCCCAAACTCGGGATGGGCTGTTGGTGCCCGCAGAGGCAGGATAGGTGATCTTAGGAATGGCGATAGTCAAAGGTGTAATGACCGTTTGTGAGAAGTTTAATGACGGTTATTTACATACAGTCATTGTAATGATCTGAGAATAATTATTGATGGTTTCTTGTGTTCATTTAGAGCCAGAAGTTTGGGAATGGCTGTCTGAAGTTCTGTGAGCCCCTTTCTTTACCTCCCTATTCTATGGGGAGACATTAAGCTCAATGGTGACTTCCAGATTACCAGTGTTTATTGCATCTTTTAATGCTGACTTCTCACGTGTCTACCCCAGCCTCTTTCTGCAGAGCTCTGTGGACTTGGGGGGGGGGGGCAGGGAAAATTGTGGTGCCATCCTTACTTTTTTACCTGATCTCCCCTTTTCTCTCTTTTTTTCTCTTCAGACCCTTCCCTGACTCCAGTGACCTCCCTCACCTGCTAATCTCTTTAGTTTGTGCTCGCATTTCCTTCCGGAGTTGTCATCTTGATCCTTTGCTGTTCTGTTTCTTCTTGCAATAAGAACGTGATACAGTCTTTCCTAAGATTAAGCAGGATCAGCTTGCTCCTGAACTGTTCTCTTCTGCTCCCAATATCCTTGGCTGCACCGTCTGGTGTTAGTTTTCTTTCATCCAGTTCTGGTTTTGGAATGTCTGGTCTTTGTATATTAGCGCAAATACACTGGAACCAGCATCCATCTGCTGGAAGTTGGTGATTTCATGGTCCTTCTCTTGCCTTGTTTTCAGTCTCTGACATGGCAATGATGTGCTCAGGTGACTTTGATTGTTTTTTCCTCTTTCCTGAACACCTCAATCTCTGTTATTTTTCCAGTACAGGAGGTGAATGTTTTATGTCCTTGTGCCCAGGTACTCTCATTTGAATACATTAAGTGATTGTCTTGAAACTGATAATTCTTTGATCTACAGTTTCATGTTGATCTTCTCTTGCTTGAAGTATTTAATAGCTAAATGTTAACGTGCACAATCCAAGCATGGTTAAAGCAAAGCTCTTTATATTCTTTAATCTCTATTAATTTGTATAACAGTGCTGCCTCATTCATACCTAGCTGTGAGGTATAAAGCTAATTGTTCTCTGGCACAGGGTAGACACAAGTACCTAGGAAGAGGTTTCAGTCTTTCTTGCAGGTTGTTTTTGCTTAGTGTGTTTGAACAATAGCTGTTCTTGTCTGTTCATGCAAGTGAAACTCAAGCCCTTAACCATTTGATTGCCACAACAAACCATCTGGCCTTGAAAAGTGCCGTTTGGTTCTGCCTGTGTCCTTTCACCTTATGATCACAAAGATCTCTCAACCTGTTGCTTTTACCGTGGCACACCTTTGTTTCAATTAACTCATTGTTTTTTCCTTATTTGTTATCATTACCTTGTAGATTCTGATGTCTCTCTTAGTCTATTGTCTGTCTACTGAGATGTCAGTACTGTCTCCAAGTAACAGTTCTGCCAGCATCCTTTAAACATTCAAACTGCTTTAATGGGTGATCTTTCTGTGATACATTTCTTCAAAGCCACAAGCGTTCCTTCCAGTGTTCTCATAACTACTTAACTACTTCATATTCTTCATTCAAGCTATTACTTGATCGATTTTTCATTGACTTGTGTCTCCTTTTTCCCTAGTGAGCTGGCAAAACTGTCCTGCCTCTCTGTGGTGGCAAGCTGGGTCTTGGCAGGAGTAGGTTGTTGCAGGGGGTCCTCTGCTGCAGAGAATGGGGAGCAAGGGTGGGGTGTCTAAGTGCCATTTTCCGAAGGAGCTTGTACTGTTGAGTTTCCTAGGAACAGGCCCTGATCTTAGCATTGCTGCTCATCATGAGAAGAGATGAGCTGGTGGTGAGTGGGGGAGCTAATGAAGAGGAGGGGAGAATAACTTCTCCATAGCTGCTTGAAGTAGTGATGTGTGTGGTAAAGGCTTTGGGGACTGGCATTGTGAGATGTTAGGTCATTGCCAGCCAGGACTTTGGAAGGGTAAAAACGATTGTTGCTGTCGCTCTTGTGTACAGTAGTTGCTGCATGGTATTGGCCATTCTCTCTGCAGCCTCTGGTTCTTTTGTTGGTGTTCTGGCTGGATCGCATCTTAAAACTGACGCTTTGCATATTGTGGCCGTCAGGTATCTTGGAGAACCAGACAACTTCCCAGCAGGCATAAACCAAATGCTTTTCTCATTACCTTGCTGCTAGTACACAACTGGTCATTTGTTAGCGTACAGCTTGCCGCAGAAGCGGCTCTGTAGCTGGCAGGATCTCTTTGTGTTGAGAATTAATTACTTCATTACCTCTCGATCACTAAAAAGGTACCAGCTTTTCTCAGGGCTAAAACTCAGTGGCTTCCTTCACACTTCATTTCAGGACTGCCTGTACCGTCAGTGTTGGGAACCTCTCTCCTTGGACACCAAATGTGATTTCTTTTGCTTTATGAAGTTGCTAAGCTTGCAATTTGTGATTGAACAGGGTCTCTGTTAGACAGGAAGGTGAGAGCTTCAGAGGAGTGCCATTCCTTTGCTGACATTGCTTCTGTGCTGTTTCTCGGGGGTTTTGCCTCAACTGTGTAATTCTGCTTGCCAGAACCAATTTTGGAAGCCTTCAGAGAGAGAAAGCTCTTTTTACTTTGAGGGGAAAAGCTGGCATCCACCGCTGTCCCTGACGTTTGTGGGACTATAAACAAGATTTTTTTTTTCCTCTGAGGATTTACTTTAGATAAATCCAGTGGACCCAGAGTTAGGCTGAGTGATCTGGTTTGGGTTTGAGATGTCCTGATAATCCACCCCCAAACATGACAGAGTTCTGTTTCATTTACAAGACATAACTGTCTAAACACTTTAATTTTCGTTAATGCTTTTTGGAGTCCTTTATACTTTATCTGTGTTGCAAAGTAGTTGGGCTGCATCATGGTTTTCTTCTTCCTGTCATGTGTAAATAAGCAACTTCTTTAGTTTCTGACTTGTAGCATTTGCTTGATGTGAAGTATCTGAGCTGAAATAGTAAAATTACCTAATGCAGAGGGTGTCTTATTTCTGTTAATGCCACAAGGGCTTGGAAAATGAGATAACACGTGCTCTGCAAACTCAAAAGGTTTGTGCTTTAAATATGGTATATGGAATTTTTATTTCATCTTAAATATGTAAAAGGCATTCATCTTCCCATGCCAGAGGTGGTGATTCTGTCTGGGAGCAGACCACTTACTCCTGCTATAGGAGACAGAAAAAGAAAGGTTTGGAGGTGAACAAGAGCATTGGGTGTTTTTTGGCTTCAATAGAAGCAACTTATCAGAGGCAGAAATGTCTTTTTTTCCAGTCATATCCACCGTGATGTCACTTGTGAAGCCTGGCTGTAAACAATCCAGTTGTGTTACATGTAATTTCTGACGTGCAGTGTGGTTGGACTTTGCTCGTGGGGTCTTGTTTGGAGACTGGCTCTTGGTGTGGAAGCTGGCTTATTGCTTTCAGCTATTAGAAGAGAAGAATCTGATTTTGTTATCAACACCTTTAGAATTTTATAATGCTGAAAATTGCCTGTATGTCTCTTAATATTTTTTAAACATGATTATTTTGCTTTTTAACTTGAGTAGTATTAAGGTGGAAAAAACCCCCACTTTTGTGGCCTGGGCTGTTCAAATAAACATAACTGAACTTAAGTTTGAACTTAATTTTCTCTTGACCCTCAGATAAGCCTTTCACAAGCACTGGTGTTTTAACAACCCAATTGCTGTTCCCCTTTTTAACATTCTTTCATTGTTCACAGGAATGTTCTAATTTTTCTCTCAGGTGATGTATTATAAAGAGTTAAAATCAGAGCACTTGTTCTCAACTTGTATGCTTTTAGTGCTGAAGATTGCTTCTTCAGATTCAAACAAGGACTTCCTTGGCTGGATGTTTCTTACTGTTTTTTTTCTATATAGTCAGGCATCATTGCAGTTCTGTGTGGAATTTGATAGAAATTTAAAGAGAAAGTGTTGGAAGCAGTATAGTTCGCTTAAAAATAAATTCACCTCATAATAACCTGGCTACAGCAGGTCTGGTAAGGACGTGAGAGCTGCTTTTCTGACATGGAGCCTGGGTTCCTCCTGAAATCTAAAGATTGCTTTGAGGAGCCAAGGTGGTTGGTGGTCTGGGTTGAGTGACCTGTGAGGAGAGGATAAAGGAACCGGTCATCTTCAGCCTGGAGAAGAGAAGACTTTGGAGAGGCACGTTTAGAGCTTTCCAGGGTCTGTGAGGAGGTTATTGCAAAGTCAGAGCCAAGTTTATTCCAGTGGTGTGTGTTGGAAGGACAGAAGACAAAAGGAGAGAGGTGTAACAAGGTGTTCAGCTGGATAGAGGGAAACAGGTTTTGCTATGTGTTTTCTTTTTCCCCACTATAACGGCAGAGATGACCATGGGAGGCTGCTCAGCTGCCATCCGTGGAAGGTAAGACCAGGCTAAGTAACCTGATTAATCTGGTCTGCCTTCATAGCTAACTTATTTGGAGCAGGAATTTGGACTAGAGACCTCCTGTGGTCCCTTCCACCACCCAGAATTAACCCATGCTCTCTTATGGTGAGATACAATGGTCTCCATGGCAAAGGAGAAGAACGTTTCTTGGCCTTGGTCACTGCTTCACCATGGGATTACTCTAAGCCTGGTAACCATACAGAGAAATGCACCTCTGCAAGCTTGTGGAGGTGGGGGGAGATCCCTGTTTTGTGCAGTTTTACCTTGTCTTTTCTCTTATGTGTCCTTCAAATGTGGATTCCAAAGGGACATGGTTTTTGCATCTACACCCTCAAAATACCTGTTGAATTTTTCAGTAATGGGTCATTTCATGCTGCAGTGAAGGTTTAAAACTTTGCATGCAAAGATAATTATTGTGGCTGCTGTGTCCATTCATTTGTTGGATGAAGGAGAAAATCCCATGTCCTTTTATCTGTATTGTACCTGAAGTTTGCAGGTTGGGGCTTTTTCCTTCCTTTATCCTGCTTTATTCTCCTTGTGACTTGATGACAGTTCTGTGGGCCTGACAGATCCATGTTACTGTAGACTATTCTTCAGACCCCTTGGTGGAGTGAAAGCGTGCTTGCTAGGTGAGAACATGACTGCCCACCGCTGGTGTTGGCTGGTCTGAACAACAGTGCAATTCTCATCTTGAAGCAGCACTTAATAAGCTGCCATGCTCAGCATATGGGAAGAACCTTACAACTGCATAATTAATACAGGCATTTCTGTTCTGCTGAAATAAAACCTTGTGTGGTAGTTTGGTTTGTGTAAGTGCTTTCGTTGGACAGACATTAAATACTAGAATGCTCTTTATCATTCATTCTTAACCCATAACTGGGAATCGAAACTGGAAGCTGAAGCCAAACATTTGAATGGGAAATTGAGGACTGTTTTTTTTTACCAAGTGAGGTAATGGATGATCGAGACCAATAATACTTGGCTTTTAATGTCTTCAATAATTGATGCCTTTGATAAAAATGTTTCTGCAAAACAGTAAGGCTCAGAAAAATAAGCAGTGTTTAATGAAGGTGCTCAAATTAGACAATCCTGTGATCCCTCCCTTCTTGCCTTGGGATGGAATTGAGGAAACATTTCCGGCCTTGTGGTCTTGTTGCAGACTTTTTAAAAGGACACGGAGAACAAGTGTTCCCCACTGAAGAACATGCCTGACAAGGCACTGGTGTAGTTGGTAGCAGTGATTGCCTGCAGTCTTTGCATCATTCCAGAGTTGTTCTCTCAGCCAGCAAGAGCAATAGTGAGATTCCTAGATCTTGATCACTTGAGGACTCTGTTCCATCAGCAGACAGAAACTCTCCTGTCGCACAAGAGTGTTCTCTTCTCCACCTTGACTAACAGGACTGGTTGTGGTTTACTTTGCTGGCTCTCTTCCCAGTCTTATTTGCCATGGCTGGACACAATCTCAAACATTTGGTTATTTTCCACTCTGTTTTGCTCTTTGGTTCTTCCATCCAATAATTTTTTCTTTTGGCTGTTCCTGGCATCCCTTTTCTGATTTTTGAATACTCAGTTTTCCATCACGGGGCTCCATCTCCTATTTTGTCCTGTTTCTTTACATCAGCTTCTCTGGCTCCCCATTACAGTCTTTTGCCAGTCATCTCGTGCTTCCTCCGTACTTTGCGTTCTGGTTGTATCTGCGTTTTGTATTGTTTGCTTTCTTCTCTCTCAATACTTCAGCCTTTTTTAAGCTCTGAATAAACAAGTAGCTTTCTTCTGTTTGGTCCTCTTTGGTGACTGTGGAATTTGGTGCAGGAGCCTTGTGTATGTTGTGTGTTACACAATCAAATCCCACTTCTGGGTGGATCTCCAAAAGGAAAGAGCACTGATGCAGCATCTTATTGACTGGTTTAGCACTCCTGGCAAGAAGTCATTTGGTAGGATGTGTGCCCCTTGTTGCTGTAATTGCAGCATTAATGAACACTAAAGTGTACCAAATGTGGTATAAGGGAATGAGCATCACTGAAGGAAAGGGTTGGTTCTCGTGGGAATGGAGCCTCCCACAGGTAGGTTGTGCTGAGGCCAAGGGAGTCCCAACACAAGGGATCCCTGGCTCGTCCCCACCAGCTCTGGCTTTGGGGACAGGGATGGCAGTTAAGGTTTGATGACCTTCGTTAGTTAAGTATCTTTCAAGTTTGACACAGACTGTCTGCCTTGCCATTTTTAATAAGCATTTTTAAGATTCAGCAGTACTTGATGGATAGAACAAAATAGAAAATGAAAGAAAGAACAGAGCAGGCAAAATGCTGTGGTAAGAAGCTTTACTTCACTGTTAATTTTACCTTTTGTGGAACAAGTTAAGCCAGTCTTGCAAAATCGGTCTTGTGGTGGTTTTGCTGGGTTATCCCTTCCACAGGAGAGTGGAAGGAAACTTTTCCACCCTCACAGAGAATTCTTGGAATAACTTTTGTAACTTTTCTGTGTTAGGTAAAGTTTTGCTTTTTCAGCTAAACTGATCTTGCAGCCAGCAGTTCCCAAATGGGCAATCTCAGCCCCTTTTCCTTGTATGCTGGCCCAGGTGCTTTACTGAGGCTGCAGCTGGTTTATGGAGGACTTTGTGATACTGTCATTTGTTTTTTTTTTTATGGTAGCCTTTCAAGTTCTAAAAGCTTTAAAAAAATTAGTTTTCTGAAATGTCTAATCTTAAAAACAAGAGTGACTAATTGCAGAGGTGGAACTTCTGCAAAGAAATGAGCCAAACTGCAGCTTTCCCTGAATCCCCCCCCGTTTCACAGCAGTCTCCATCTGGAGAAAGTCTTAAACACTGTGTGTCTCTTTAGCCCCACAAACACATTGGAGAGTTGTTGGCTGTGTGGTGTGGGTGCAATTTCTCTTCAGACAGAACTCGTGCACCAGGTGGATCAGTTCAACCCCTCAGGAAAGATCCCTTCTCCTGTACCCCCCCTCCCCTTGTTTTTTTTTGTCATGGACAACATTTTGGTAGTTTTGAGGTCAGAGGACAACAGAAAATGAACTTTTTCCAGAAATTCACTGTTCTTCATTACCAGATATTGGTGTGCTTGTTTAGAAAATAATGTCCCACTAATATTTAAATCAGAAGTTGAAGTAGAAAGCAGATATACTCTTAAATTATGCAGAAAAGACTTGGTCCTCCATACAAATATGCATGACATATTTGTTCTAAAGTGTAGATCTGCAATTGTTTGGGCCCTTTCTGAAGTTTTCAGTGATAGTGAAATACAAGGATAATCAAGTGTCTGAGTTAGGTGACCTGTAAGGAGGGGATTTGTGGGGGTGTGCAGCAAAACTCCCTTTGCTTCAGTGCATTACTGTGTGGATGGAAAAGCCTTTGTCTGCAGAAGTAACATGTGCGAAAAGTGAATTACTGCAATCAAGGGCCTTTTCCTCCTGATGTACCTGAGTATGGTAACTGGAGAGTTCTATAGGGAAAAGACAGATGACTTTCAGATAGCAGTTGTGGTGTTGGTCTTAAAACACTCCTTTTTCCATTTGAAGATGAAGTCCTTATAATTATGTTACAAGGAACTGGCAGAAATAATTTGTGTAACTGGTTTAAGGATTCATTGTTGGTTAAAGTATCATAGAATATAACATTTTCATATTAGTCAATAATGAATGTGGTTGGAAAAAAACCCAGTGATTTCTCTTTTTACAGAAAAACCTGCCATTGCTCCGCCTGTCTTTGTATTTCAGAAGGATAAAGCACAGAAGGTAAGGAGATGTTGATATGTTCTTTTGTTTGCATTGTTCTGTAGCAATTTGAGCATGGTGAGCAGCCCTTTGTATTGTTTTGAAGATGGATAATAGACAATTAACATTATTAATGAGCATCTGGTGGAGAGGAACTGGAGGGCTAAAAGTGGAAGGAGGCGTGATGCCATGAAATGGGCAGCTCTTTGGACAGAAGATGGACCAAATGTGGGAGAGAGAGCACCTTCAAAGCAGTATCATGAAAGAATTGATGGCAAAGGAGCGCTGACAGTGGCAGCTACATGAGAAAACTATAAAATGTCTTTTTCTGATAATAGAGTTAAAGACAAAGCAAAGCCAACTGGTCTAGAATATTGCTTTTTACCTTGATATGTTTAAATGTATCTCAGATCTTTGGTTAGTAAGCCAAGAAGTGACTCCTTAGCTTGAGAAATGGTAATCCTATTCCCCTGCCTGTCCCTCTCATGCTACCATGCGCTCCTGTCTCTGCCTTTGGGGCCATGGTAGCAGCTGGCCAGGGGTGATGTAGAATGGGACTGGAAGGTGTTCCCTGGGTGAACTTGTGTTTAACCAACTTGTCCTGTGGCTGTGAAGGAGGTAGAGCTCAGGAGAGAGTGAAGGAAGGAGCAGAAATTGCTATTAAATTGAAATAGATGTGATGGAAACCTGTGGCCATGTGGACTGAGGGCAGGGTAGTTGGCAGGTAGTAGAACGTATGGATGAATGCTAAGGTATACTTTTCCTTCCCCCCAGACAGGAAGCCTTGCAGTTTCTTGTATTGTAAAAATATTTTTAGGAAAAGAAATTGCTAAGACTCTCCATATCTTGTGGTATTTAATTCTGCCTGGTCAATAGGAAAAGCTGTTAAAATTTGGGGCAAAAAAAAATCAAGGTTTCACATCTGGAGCTGATGGGAACTAAAGGGAGTGTGGTCATGCAGGTATGGCTTATGTTTTGTTGGGTCACTGGGTTGTCGCATTGTCTGTGCAATAAGAAAATCTCTAGTGTTTGAGTGAAGATTTTGAACCATCTTGCAGTTGGTAGCTTTTCTTTGGTTTGGAACAAGGACCAGACTCGAGCTTTGTCATAGGTTTACTGGGCACATTCCTCAGCAGGAGCTTGAAATCGTTCATCAGCTTGGAAAGGATTTAAATCTGCTGTTCTTCTAATATTAGCTGATCAAATTGAAACTATCTTAGGGTAACTACTTTCCAGACATTCCTTCCAATTATGTTTTTACAGTTTACATGCGCTTTGGAGCGAAGGGAGTGCTAATGTTTGCACTATCACTTTAGATTGCATTGTTTCCTTCCAGGAAACAGCCAATTGCCTGCTGTTGCTTAGACTGTTCCTGAAGTCCCTCCTGACTTGCCCCTTGGTGAGTCTTCTCCCAAGGTGTTCTTTAACCTGGCAGTCTCCCATAGTTTGTCTGGAAGCAGTGATCATAGCAACGTGCAGCCCAGGCAGAGCAACAAGGAGCACAAGTCTTATGAGGAGCAGTGAGGGAACTCGGTCTTTATAGTCTGGAGAAGAGCAGGTTGAGAGGAGACTCCATTGCTCTCTGCAGCTCCCAGAAAGGAGGTTGTAGCGAGGGGGTGTTGGTCTCTCTTCTCTCAAGTGAATAGCAACAGGATAAGAGGAAATGGCCTCAAGTTGCGCCAGGGGAAGTTTAGCTTGAAAAGTTTCTTTACTGAAAGAGCGGTGAAGCACTGGCAGAGGCTGCCCAGGGCAGTGGTGGCATCACCATCCTGGAGCTATTAAAAAATCATGTAGACATGGTGCTTCAGGACATGGTTTAATAGACACAGTGTTGGACTGATGGTTGAACTTGATGATCTTAGAGGTCTTTTCCAACTTTAATGATTCTATGATTCTACGTGGTCCTGTGTCTGTTCTTTACCCTGGTCCTTCAGTGCTGAGCTGGCAGATCTTGTACTCTTGAGTTCATTCTGCTTCTGCACAGAGTGTGCAGCTCCATTGGCCTGCACACACCATGTACTGTCAGTGTTGGGCTGTGTAAACCCTTTTGCTGGGCTGTGGGACAGGTTATTGCGCTCTGGTGTGTCTCCAGCAAATAGTTGTAAAAAATCTTAACTAAAGGCTTAGTGTCTTTTAGGGCTGGCAGAGAGGATCCAGGGTTGCAGGGAGAGGGATCTGTGATTTGGTTTTACCACCTGCCTCTGAGGATGCTGAGGACCAAACCACTCTCATTCTGTGACTGTAGTGGTGCTGAGCAGGCAGCTGTGTGCAGAGCAGCCTCTGCCAAAGCACAGCCAGAAGGCGTGCTGAGGGTACTGTGTGTGTGGGGTCGGGTGAGTCAGCCAAGCATCTTGAAGACACAGAGTGTGGAAATGAGTTAGGAATTGATCAGTGGTGTTTGTGTTGGAGAGAGGGCTGGACATGGTTGGTATGGGCATGGGTGGGTCCAGTCTGGCTGGGGAACAGGGCTTGTTCCTTGGAGAGCAGGTCATGAAGAGTCAGCCAGTGGCATCTGTCACTTGGTTGCCGATTCCCAAACAGTAGTACCTCTAACAAACACAAATGCTGATGTTAAACTTTCCTGTGTGGAGGTGTACAACTTTCTTAAAAGGAGGGATGGAGCATGGTTAGTGATCATTTCAGTAGCTCATGCTGTGTGTGTCGAAGACTGGAGAGAAAAGGTGAGAGAAGCGTCAGTGCTGTGCTTCCTGCAATTTGTGTACAAAGGGCCAAAGCCTGCTTGGTGCTGGTTTTGTAGTGCTGATACAACAGTAATAGTCAGCCTACAGTGCTGCCAGCCAAAGGTGACAGGCACTTACGTACAATGGGTGTATCACAAGTGAGTGTTCAGGGCCGCTGAGGTCCCTTTTATCAACTGAATCAAGAAAAGATGACTTGGGTTGCACAGTGGTTGAAGCCTTTCCCTGTAGATTTGGAAAGACTGCCAGCTGAATGTCTCAGCTGTTAACCCCAGTGCTGTTTCCTACAGGCCTCTGGGTAAGGGCGTTGCCTGCACCAAAAATCACGATAGAGTTTTTCCTAGAACAGCCATTTAGAGAAAATGGAAAAGTAACTTCAGAGTAGTTGATGAATGACACATTACAATTTGAATTTAGCAAAATATCTATCTAGACAAGCTGACTTCCTTCTGGAGCTGTAAGCAAAGGACTTGTGGATGCTCTTCAGCACCAGCACAGCGATCTGACGGTGAGCTGGGAGTGGGGAAGAAGCACTGTACTGTGTTCCATCACTTCTTTATGGTGACTGAGATGTTTGCCTTGTGCTCTTCCACATCAAACAGGACATCCCAAGCAGAATGATGTTGTGGGGTCTGCAGGCCCTCTCAGTATCAGGGCCAGGCTGATACTGTTCAGTCGTCTCAACTGACTTGTCTGGAGCTCTCACTGTCTACTGCTGAGTTAAAGAATATTGTTTCTCTAGAAATCTCTCCTCAGGTTTGTGTTTGTAAGGTGTCAAACATCTGTTTCTTCATTGGAAGCTGGAAAATAGCTTGTTCTGGGGCAAAATGCACACTAACCTGGAAACAGATTTTTAGCTGGTTGTTCCAGCCGAGGTTCTCTACAGGTCAATAAAACATCAGAAGCACGGTTTGCCATGTTTATTTAGAGGGAACAAAAAATGTGTGGTGTTCAGAATGATAACTCTTAATTTTATTTTCATTAAAGAAGTTCTGGTTGTTTTCTTTCACAGTCAGGACAAGATTATTCTGTTCAGATTTTCTTTCTAGATACGAATTAATGGTAGATGTAAAGTTGGCTGATTCCACCTTTGTTGAATGAGTCCATTTTCATTATTTTCACATCTCCTCAAGTCTTTGAGATGTATTTTTACAGTGTGTTACATAGGGAGAGTTCTTGCAAGTACCTGAATGAGAGCAGTCAAGTATGTCCCTTGTTTCTACACTGTACATTTTTCTGACAAGCAGAGCCTCTAGGGCTGACAGTGGTTGGAAAAATTGCACCAGCTTAGGAAGACTCGGAGCTGATGACATCTGAGAACAAGGTAAAGTCCTAACCTAGCTCTTACACATAGAATATTGCTATGACTCCCCTGTCTATCCCGATAACATACATGAACTGAAGTGCTTCTCATAGCACTTTCTGAATTCAGGATCTCAATTAATAGATACAACTCTTTATAATTTTGGTCACTTGTCAGACTTGTGTCTCTGCTCTGAAATATGAATTTTAATTTCTGCCATAAAACCATTTTGTGACAGCTTCTGCCCATAGGTTACTTGAAGTCATTTTATTAAGTTAATTTAAGATGCATTTCTGAAGTCAGAGTATTGTGAAGGGCTTCTCGCATTTACATGTTTTAAAGTAGATCCAGCAAGTTTAACCAGTGGTGGTGTAAGAAACAATTTGTTCAAAAACGCTTTTGTAGTAGTGCCTTTTGTTCTGCAGGTGTGAGTTCCAGTCATCTCCAGTCATTATTGGTTCTCGCAGTACTGAGATCATCATGACTCCCTAGTCATGAGTACCACAAAAGGCAGATTCCCAATGCAGATTGTAAATGTATTTTTGCTCTTAAAAATAAGCCATTGTCTGTTGCACTGTGTCCACTTCCCTCTGCCAGCCCAGGCTGGAGGTGGTGGCAGAGTGTAGAAAAGAACACTTTTGAGGTTGTTATTGAACTGGGTTTGGTCAGTGTATGGCTTTCTGTAGGTGGATGGGTCATGGTGAGCTTTTAAGGGTGACTCTGAAGGGAGATAAGTAATGTTTGAGTCATGTCCCACACCTAAGTTGTGTTGCAAAATGATGTGAAAGGTGTAAGGAGTAACTGGCCCACAGGTCATAAAGGTACAGGGGTCGTTCTGGTGTGAGCAAGGACTTGGGTCCTTAAATTGTTAGATCTGTCATCATGATCCTAACTGGGGAGCTTTACAAATAGATGTGGAGTTGTACAAGTGATCTAACTGATTAGAAAGGTGGCATTCCCATCTAGTCTGGAGGGTGAGATCCTAGAAAAGAAAGTTGTATTGGACAACATGTGAAGTAGGGAATGGTTGAAGCCATGGTTTGATGTAGTATGATTTGGGAATGCGTGGCTTTGGTGGTTTGAGGAGGTGGACAGTTAGGAAATGTTGTTCATTCTATGGATGTGACGGTGGCAGAAAGAGCTGTGAAGTAACTTGTGTAGTAAGAGTGGAACAATTTCTCCTCTTGTTACTGTTGGCATGTCTGGCAAGAGGTTTTGTTAGGGGGGCCAAGCTGAACTGTGTAAGTCAGTAGTGTATGTAAGGAGTTAAAATTAATGCTTACGTGTTCATAATTGTGACTATTGCTACACTGCTGCACTTGGAAGAACAATTATAAATGTTTTGGAGAAGATAGCTGTGCAGGGCAAACCTTAAGGGAATGTAGAGAGTCAGAGGCTGAGGAGAATACCCACGAGAGTCATCCTTGGCCGTAAGCAGGTAAAGGCTGTGAAGATACACTGACAGTAGCCTTTGGGCTGTTGGATAGGGGTGCTAATTTGGGGAAAGTGAGAAAATAGGCATAAATGGTGCAACTTAGAACTGGGAGGGAAA
The DNA here is from genome assembly GCA_033558185.1 of Dromococcyx pavoninus. NCBI lineage: Eukaryota > Metazoa > Chordata > Aves > Cuculiformes > Neomorphidae > Dromococcyx > Dromococcyx pavoninus. Next base: position 121,508 of record JAUMJL010001186.1, on the reverse strand, counting down.
ATTGAGCTGAGAGTGGTTGTGCCAACCTTTATAAAAAAAGGAATATCCTTGCCTATATTTGGTGGTTGTAGCATCACACAAATCTTAACTTTTATGTATTTCTTCATCTCATTTCCTGCAGTGCAGAGGAAGCCAGATCTCTAGGTACTCTGACGCGTTTAGTCTAGGTGTGTTATTTGTGTTCTCATAAAACAGACAGTGTTTGATCTGGCAGAGCCAGGTGGGTTTGTGTAGGTGGCTTCCTACCATTATTAATCTTCAAGCTGATCTTTGCCTTGGTGTTTGGGACAGGAAGGGATTTCTGCCAGGCTCTCCAGAGCTGCACTTATAAGGAATGTTCCCACTAGAGCAGGGGAGGCTCAAGGAGAGAGAAGAGTCATTGCAGACCAAGTGTTACAGCAAAAGGGGAAAAAAAACAAAGGAACTGTTGACCAGTTCCAAAGAACTTTGACAAGAACTTAGATCAGAACTTAAGAGATTAGGAAACACTTTGAACAATGAACATGACTGAAGACTGAAATGAATGTTAAGAGCTTATAGTTTCCCTTGGTGTGCTTTGGGAAGAGCTGTCACAGCTCCTGTTCAGAACAGTTTTGCATGGACAAATCCTCGGGGTCTTTGTTCGTTTTGTTTTCCAGGATTTAACCACATATTGCTCACAACATTCTGAAACCTGTAGGAGTTCTTGATCCATTTAATGTAGTGATTATTTTAAAAGAAATACGATTTTGTGTTGACCTCGCCACAAAATTCTGTCTTGGCATCAGATTTTTCTGCATAAAAGTAGTGATTTGCAGTAATTGTTTGTTTCATTTCTGAGTCTTGAGACACGCCTTCCAGTTTTGCATAGGATAGAAATCAGATTATGGTGGGAGTTTCCTTTGCTTATTTCACTTCTTAAATACTTGCCATGTATTACCAGAATTATTAAATGTGATGCCCCTTTACTTCACCTGCTTTGAAATGTTCTGACTTGAAGTGATATGAATTAATTTCAAAACAATTTATTGTTGTTTCCGCTTCTAAGCATACGGCACAAGTGTATGGTGAATGTTGAACAACTCCTGCATCATTAAGTTTCATGCTCTGTAGCTGAGCCAAGGTAAATTGCTGGTATGGCTTCTTGTTTTCCCTTTGAATTTCTCCAAATGCTTGTGGAACCAGAGCATGCAAGCTGCTGCCATCTACGTGGCCTTGACAGGGCTCCAGCAGGGTCGGCTCTTTGTCGCCTCGAGTTTTGTAGTGTTGTTTTTGGACCTGTTACAGCCTTGTTGGGTATGATGCCTTCCAACTCTGGCTCTGTGGGAGCCCCTGCACTGCCATCGTATCTGCCATTCGTGCTTTCAGTTACGTTCCTGCTCCTATTCCCTCCAAATCCTGTATATTGTGGCTGAAGAATAATAAGGTATTTAGCTATTTTTTCTGTGGAAACACTTCCATACCCTCTTCCTATGCACTCTCTTCCTTGTTATCTTCAGCCCCAGAGTCTCTCTGTCTACAGTTTCCTGACAGTTCCCTGTCGCCTCCAGAACCCCTGTGATGGTTTGCTCACCCTGATGTTCATTCTGGATGTTGACCTCCCCGTTCCCTAGTAGCCTTCTGATTACAGCTTTCAACCTTTTCTCCAGTGAGCTTTGAGGGTCCCATTCCTGCTTCCCCCAGGTTCTTCCCAAGCTGCTTGTATAACGGCGCTAGGATAACACGCACTGGACTGGGTTGGGGGCTGATCAGTCCTAGCCTAGCCATCCCTTCTGTAGTGGAGAAGTGGGAAGTCTTTCAGCTGGAAGCCAAGCAGAGCTGCCTGTGCTACCAGCTCTCTCCTGATCTGCAAGCTGAAATCTTGCCGACTCTGGTCTAGACAAGGTGACAGAGGTTTAAATGTTAAAACTGTTCTGCATATTTCCTCAAAACCAGAAACTTGACCAGATCAGCAAGAGCCCAGTTTCCTCCCTTGCTGAGGGAGAGCTGCTGTGGAGGTGAGCACTGGTGTCTCTGCTCTGTGCAGAGCAGTTGTCTCTGGCCAGAGACAGTGGGGCACAATTAAAGCAGTGCGGGGCAGAGGTCTGTGTTGTGAGGTGCATGGTGAGGGTTGGGGTAGTGGAGAGGGAGATCCAAAGGACACAGGCATAGTGAGCCATGAGAAAAATCAGATTCAGTGCTGCTTCTTGCATAATCGCAATTGGGGTGGTTAGTGCGATGCAGGGAGCTCGTGACTTAGTTTTTTTGTGGCTGTCTCCCCTGGAAGGGGAAAGAAACAGTGTGAGTGACATTTGGAATACTGTTTGCTCTGTAACTGAGGCTTAGCATAGAAAAGAGACCAGGAATAATGGATATGAAAGGTTGAGTGGAAGACTAAGGTGCTTACACCTTGTCTTCATGTATGAATACCACGTGCATCTTCAGAGTGCTGTGGCCAGTTTCAGACAGCCTTTTCATGCTGCTCTTCTCAGCCAAAGAGGTAAAAATAGCAGGGTGCTAGGCTGGGATTAATTTTTAGTGGCAAACAAAATGTTTCTTTACCTCCTCTTACGTTCTGTGGGTTTTTAAGTTAGTGTTTGGGTCTGGTAACAGCTTCATATTAAAATCAAAGTTTTGAAAATACAGAAGTCCATCCCTAAAGGGTGATCGGCCATTGGAATGCGTTGCCTAGGGAAGTGGTGGAGTCGCCGACCCTGGAGGTGTTTAAGGGGAGTTTGGATGTGGCACTGAGTGCCATGGTTTAGATGATGGTTGGTGTTAGTGTTGGGTTATAGGTTGGACTTAATGATCTCAGAGGTCCTTTCCAACCTTGTGATACAGTGATACTGTGTGACATAGTGTTATCCCCATTATATATAATTTTGACTATTTTTAGCCTCCGTGATAGAAATTTCTTGCAAGATTTAAAACTTCAGTAACTTCTCTGAACTGGACCCACTGATGAAACTGCGTTTATTGCTGTCTTTTAATAATTCCTTTTGTTGGAGAACAGGCCAAGTCCTTGCTGAAGAACGTTGGGACCTTATGGTTTTACATGGACCTGTACCATGATGAGCAGTTTCAGTCTCCCTGTTCTACCAAATACTTTCTCAGAGCAAGCCGAGGGCTTCTGGGCAACATCGTCCAACTGCTTGATTCCCAGCTGCTTCACCATGAGACACCAGGAGGCTTGGCCTGCAGATCCCAGCTGGGAGAAGGCCCTTGGCCCGTGTATTATCCACGGACTATCATTTAGTCTTTTATCACAATACACTTGTTCAGTCTCAAAGCCTTTGACTTTGCCGCCACTCAGACGTGTGCAGAGCATGGTAATGCTTAGTTTGTTGTACAAGGGAAGGGTAGAGTCCATGGCAGAAGTTCAGTGAGTGCCAGGCCCTGTTAGTGTGCACTGGCCATCCTGTCACCCCTCTCCTGGAAACAGATATGCAACCTTTATAACTTACAAAAGAAAACACAGGTATTGCTTTTCACTGTCATGTGAATGTCAAAGACTTTCATGTCCTGTGTGAGTGTTATAATAAGGAATTTCTGTGCGGAATCTCATAGCCCCCCACCTCTCAGATGTGGTCTGAAGAAGCAGTGAAGGCCAGTTGTTTACAGTGATGTCTGTTTAATTCTTCTGTCTGAATCGAGGGTGAAAGCAGTCAACTGTCCTTTAGGCCCTGAGAGGAGGAGTGAAGCCCCGACAGCCCCTTGGCTGGCAGAGCGCTCTGTAGCCGAGGATGCTGACAGTTTTAGCTAATCTCAAAGTGCATTTGCTCCACGTGATGCTTTAGGGATTGGAGACAGTCGTTCAGTCAGTAGGTTCTGTTACCTGGTTGGGGTCTGTTTTAATCGGTGCCTGGGCAGCAGGCAGTTCCTTCTGCCACACTGAAAGCAGGGAGATGTGCAAAGGGATTAGCAGATCCTCTCTCTGGGATGACTGCTCTCGTGTTGCAGCCTTGCACTGAAGGGACGTTGTCTTTTCTGCTCCCAGTCCCCTGCAGAGCAAAAAGGTTTGTTGGAGTCAGGCGAGGAGCCCCAGGGAGAGGTTGACCCCCCCCCCCCCCCAGCTTGCTCTGGGTTCCACAGAATCAGCTGGTGAGCATGACTCTGAGCACCCTGCTCTCGCTGTTGCCTCAGTCAGTGCTACCCTGAGTCCCACTTCTGAAGCCCAGCTTGCTCCTATTCAACAAGAACTCACAGGGTAAGTGTGAACCTACCGAGTACTTCTGCTGCTGAAGGGATCAAAGAAACAAGTCTGTTCTACTAGGAGGGACCTGTTCCTCTTCACTTCAGGCAGTGCAGCACTGTCTGATGTCAAGTGTTAGTGCCCTGTAAGCCGTTCTTCCAGTAGAGGAAATGAAACCAGTTTGGGACTCCAGTGGGTGTAATTATAGAATACATCAAGTATCGATATTGAAATTTAGGGTGCAGACTCTGTTTACTGATGAAAAGAGCTCTTCTAAATGAGTGAGGAAGTGGGTTTGTATAAGGGATTTGCTTCAAGCAGTTAGAGGAGGACTCATTCCCTTGGAGCAGTAATGCTGCAGCTTGACAAAGTGAGCAGCTGTTGCTGTGTCTCCACTGGATATAAATGTGAGCTTGGCATGGCAACACATTATGTGCTTAACAGTTAAAAAAAGGGTGCTAAAGCAGAATTTTGAGTATAGATACTTGAAGAGATGGGAGGGGAAACCAGTACCTTGAGGTTGTAAAAGCTGTCAGAGCTGTTAATTTGAGATTTCTCTATTGGTGGTGCTGCAAAATGTTTTTGGAAAGTAACAACATGACTGAACTGTGCAGTCTTTCAGAGCAGTTTTAAGTGTTCCTGGTTGGTGGACCAGGTGCACATTAGTGCAGGTGAGTGTCACTGCTCATTGGTCATACACACTGGGCTTGCATTCTTTGACAGATCCCTCTTTGCCTGTTAAGGCTACTCCACACAATCCCTCCACCCTTTTCTTGTACTTGTTCTTTTTTTCTTTCGCAACAATGAGCCATTTCAAGTAAACCTAGTGCAGAATGGATTGTCCTGAGGAGGCACCTACACCTGCAGGTTAAGCATCTTTCGATGTCCAGGCTGTAGCTTGGTGATGTGCTGCAGAAATACTCTACTTCAGTATTATTGTGACAGTTAAAGTTTTCAAGGATTAGTGTTTTAAAATACAGCTGGTAAGTGTAGTCACGGACATTTATGTTTGTTTTCTGCCATCTGCCATTGCTGGTGTTACTAGAAGTAGCCCAGAGAACTGTAGTAACTGGGCTTTCAGGAAACCTGCAGCAAGTGGTCATTATCTTAGACTTGTTCAAGAGGAGAAAGTCTTACCGTAGTTCTGAAAGAAATTTAAGGACCAAAAGTGCTGTTGGTAAATATATGCAGGAATTCTTGGCTGTGCACAACTGATAGCTGTGCATCCTTGAACTTTATTCCATTCACTCAGGTGTATGGAGTCGAACGGTGCTCAGTGTAGGCCCGTACCTGGCCTTCATAGGCACTGGCTCACCTTCACATCATCCTGGTTTCTTAGATTAGAACTGCCCTTTATCTGGAAATGTGTAGAAGGGTGATGCACCTTCAGGGTGCTTATACTGCTTTGCCAGAGCAGACTGTTTCATGTCCTCTTCCCAGGGCCTTGGGAAGATGTAAGTTATGAGTAAGACACTGCACATTTCTTGTTCACTCTGTACTGTTCATACATGCACAGGCAGGTACTTGTGCTCTTTTGCTGAGCCATTATCATGGTGTGGCCAGAATTGCAGTCTCTTGTTGAGCCAAGTGATGTCTTCCCGTCCAGCGGTCCAGCCCCAGCCAGCCTACAGCAGTGGGTGGCTGTGCCAGCCTGTCTCCAGTGTTTGAGAGGTTCTGGAAGAGCTTTTGAGCAGCAGCCCTGGCAATTCAGTAATGCTAATTTATGTGCAGAGGGTCTGGGCTGTGGATTTGCTGTACTGTGCACTGAAGTCCTTTTATATGAGACATCTTAAACTTGTTTTTCAAAGCTAAACACTATAAGTGTACTTTTACAGATTTCACCTAATTATATTGACCTTTCTTGCTTTGCCTGAATTCTCCCTTGCTTTGCAGATTCTGCTCCTTATTGTGAATAAACAAAACCTGACATATTTGAAGTTTGTGTAAGTTCGGTTGGTTTGTTTTAACAACTGTGTGAGGAAGATATGGGTGTAAAGCAGTGTTTTTACTTAGTACAGACTGGTTAATTACTTTCATTTGCACTTTTTAAAAGCAGGTGGCAGCCTTTAGAAAGGTAATTTGGTTAATTAGAAAGGTATTGGCATTGTAGGAGCCTCTATTTAGAAATAATTGTAACTTTTCTGTAGCTGGATTTCTAAAAGTAGGGCGAAGGAGGGAAGGAGTGAAAGGTGGCTCCTTCCTCTGAAAGGAGGAGTAAATCGTAAGTGGGGTTTTGTTGCTGCTGGTTGAGTGTCTCTTCAGCTTCTGATTTCAAAGAGTTGTTACCTTAATGGTTCCTAAAGAATGAGATGGTCCAGGTTTAATTTCTCGTGTGCAGTGCACTTGTGTAAAGTGTGTACAGAGTGAGCAGCTGGGGAAGGGGCCTGGAAGGGAGAGGCTGGGCTGTTCATTATTGCTAATTGTGACCTGATCTTTTCCCAGTCTGTCAAGTTGTCAGGCATGTATTCCCCCTGTTCTCATGTGAGCTCCTCAGCTTCTGAATGAGCAGCACTGGGAAGCAGCTTCTGGCTGCAGCAGCAACTGACCATATGCAGTACAGCTGCAGGAGAAGGTGAAGCTCATGCTAAGAGTCTGCGAAGCTCATGCTAAGAGTCTGCCTGGGTACCCACCCCATGCCATCGACCTTCAGCATGGCCAGGTTTGTCCAGAGGTACTGAGAGGAGTGGAGGTCTTTGCTCTGGATTCTGCTGCCATCTGTGGGTGGAGGCAGACTGGAGAGGAGACAAAACATCACGCTGCCTCAGCGATTGACTTCTTACTGCAGGTTATTCCACAGTGCTTGTCATTTCAGTAGGATCTGGGGGAAAGCAGGCCTTGTTAGGTCATGTGCATACAGCTCTTTTCTTTAAAACCTTCTTACTAATGGTGAAGGATTAAGGACTATTCTTCAAGATCTCTAGGAGCCAGTTGGTCATGGAGGAAAACATGATTATAGTGAAAACCCCTGAGATTTATCCAAAGGTTGAGGAGACCTAACAGGCCGGAGTGATGGGGAGTGAATATTGACAGCATGTTTTTAAAGAAACAGTGTGGTGTGTCTTTTACTGGATGCTGAGTATAACAAAATTAAAGTTATAAAGCATTTTCCAAAAAACAGTTAAGCCCCAGGTCTCAGGAGTGCTGGTAATTCTGCAATGGGGCAACGTGTGCATGTTCTCATTCATTGGAAAACAGAAAAGCAAACTTGGATATTGTAAGTTCTCGGGCAGGAGTTCCAGTGCTGAGGCAGGCGTAAATGCAGTGCTTTGGGCTGTCTGTGCCTGGGGATCAGTCAAAGGGATTATGACTTGTTTCTTCCCTGCCCTTTAAATTCCTGAGCCTCTGAAAGATTTAAATCTGTTGTTGCATTTGTCTAGTAGGAGTTGTTCACAAGGTCAGTCCCGACTTCCCTGAGCAATAACTGACAGCGTGAGTTGTGTGTGAACGAGAAGGGTGGGAGGTAATGTACCAGATCTAGATATTTAGATGCCTCTGTAGGAAAAAATACCTTTGAGAGAAAGGGAAGTCCTGTTTTAATCTGTGCGGTGTCTCTTTTGGCAGTGTTGGTCACCACTGTGTTGCTTGTGCCATGGACTCCTGCTTCAGTCTCCTAAACTTTCTTGGGCCAGGAAGCGTGGAATAACTCAGAGCCGTAGGTACTTGGCTCTGCTTTGCCCCCCGGTAGTTAGAGTTGGGTTTGGATATTGAGGTTCCTTGTCCACCAGGCACAGTGATGGTGAGTTTAGCTGTGCCTGCATCAGTGGACTGACAGAGCTGTGATGATCTGGAGCTTGTGCCACACAGCTTTGACAACTTCTCTGTGTTACTTGAGAATTGAGGATACGACACAGGTCAGTAACAGTGTAAGGAGCTATCAAAGTTCAGGGAGAAAACCACTTACTGTTTTCTAAGGATTTTTACACAGAGATTTGCAGTTTCATTCACAAGTTTTTTACCAAATGATTTCATTTTCACTTCAGGATTTTTTCTAAAAATTGACACAAATTGCAGGTGTAGAGGACAGCTCTTTCTGTGTGCAATAGAATTTTCTAACTCCAGATGCTGATTGCTGGAACGGATGACAGCATGGTCTTCCACCTTAGCCTTATCTTTTGGGAAGCCAGTGTGTGTTGGCAAGTGTGCGGAGTACTTGCCTGGCTATGAGGGGTGTGGGTCATTAGATGACACATAATGAGGTGGGGTAGATGGCAGGTGGGGGTGTGGGGAGGTTGTGTTCCCCTACTGTCCATAGCTTTCCATTCCCTGCCCTAAAGGCTTCAAAAGTACCTGATGCTGCTGCTGGTGAGGTTACTTTTCTGTTGATGAATCACAGAAAATCCCTTAAGCTTAATTGCACAAGCAAAATGCTGTGTAAGTGAGTTTTTATTAGCGTGGAGTGAAATACTGATAGTGCAGTAGTACCTAGGCTGTGATACCTGCAGTGCTAAAGAGGAAGTGTTTTCCTTTCTGTTGTTGAAACCAAGGAGTGTCTTTCGTGTGATGGTATTGGGCAGCCTCAGCCAGTCCTGTTGTGTTGCCTGTTCCTTGTGTGTCTGCTGTTCTCCATGCCAAAGTACATTGGAAAGGATGAGCTTGGGGGCTGCAGCGGCTCTGTCCGTGGGCTCGTTCCTCCCCACGGCAGCCAAGGCTGCGGAGGGAAGGTGTCTAACTGTGCTGGGGTAGGAGCAGAGCAAAAGGGGAGTGCTGGGCTGGGGACAAGGTCTAGAATGTCACGAGGGTTTATAATGAGGTGAAAGTACTAAGGCACCCTAGTCACCTTCCATAGTGAAAGGAATCCATCATCGGGTTGTATTTTGCAGAAGCAGAGGAAGCTAAGTTAGCTGAGGAAATGGCACAGCAAATAGAAGAGAGACCTAGAAATCCTCAGCAAAGATGTGAAACAATTGTGCAAAGACTTTTTGAATATTGTGGTAGTTGGTAGCATGTAATGCCTCTTGTTTAGTCCTGGTAGTCTATCCATCACTGATCCCTGTCAAAATACCATAGTGCTGGTTGAAGAGCGCGCTTTGGAAGCCGTTCCACCAGCGCTGTCCGTTGGCTGAAGGAACTGATGTCAGTTATGTTACTTAGAAGTGCTTTGAAATGAACTGCAGGCAAGAGGGTTGTTTGTGGTGAGCTCGGAACTTCTGTAATATTTTAAAAAACAAATTAAATTTGAAAACTGTCACTTTCAGATTTTCAATATACAGCAAATGTAACTGTAATTGTTGCAGTCTCTGAGGATTTTAGTGCTTGTATATGAGTTTTCTGGTATCTTATTTGTATTATTATTTTATTTATAATCTGAATTAATCTTATTTAATAGTATCCAGGTAAAACTCAATATGCCTGCCTGTAAGTCATAAAAATAACACTTTGCCTCGAGTATACATTACTGACAGTAGAGAAAACTGATGATTTCAAACTGATGATTAGAACGTGTGGATGTATCCAAAGAGACTGAAAGATCATTGTGTGATTTCTGTTTTGTCCCTGTCATCTGATTTCAGAGATCAGCAGATGGATCAAGTCCAGAGGATGGAGATGGTAAGAGATTCAATTCTAAGATTAAAACGCATGAGTGTGTGTCTTTCCAGGATGTTGTGCATTTTCTCTAATTGCTTTTTTCTGCAGAATCTGATCGAGAGGATGGGAGCTACTGCCCACCTGTAAAGCGCGAGAGAACTTCGTCCTTAACTCAGTTCCCTCCTTCTCAGTCAGGTAAATGTTGTTATTATATATGAAGGGGGTTTCCTTCTTGGACTTCTCTTTTCCAGCTGGACCAGCAGCCTCATTTCTCTCTGCTTTGCTTTGGCTTCAGACCGTAGCACCGCGTGCTCTGCCTTTCTCTGTGGTCCATGTTAGCATATGCAGAGGAGCCCACAGGAGGCTGTAGCTGTGGCTGTTAAAATATTATCTATCTATAAGTTTCTGAACATTTGTAGTTTCCAGTTAGGCTGGAAAACTGAGGAGTTGACCAGAAATCTTTCTGATCTGCTGTGATGAGATCACCGCTTCACAAATTTGTAGAAATACCACCTTTTTCTTAGTTACTATGCTGCCAGCAAATCTTCCAAGACTCAGGTCATGCTTCAGTTGTTTTAGTCCTTCCTTTTTCTCCCATTCCTTTTGAAGTGGAGAGGATTCAGTGCATTTCAGGAACATTCTCACCTGGCAATGCAAGAGGAAACGTGCCTGTCAGTGTACGCAGGCAAGGCAGAAACATCCCTGGGAGGGCCAGGGGTAAATCCTTCCTATCCACACACGTGGGAATGGTCACGTTTGGTATTTGTGTTCACCACAGGAACAATCTCTAAAATTTATGCCTTCTCTCTTTCCAGTATGGAATTTTTTAGCTTTGGTTGAGAATTATTTTAATTAAGATGTGTCAATGTTTGAAGCAGGTTTGGAGACTTCACTGCTTTATTTCTGTCATCTTGGTTGAAATAAAGGAGATGAAAAAAGGTAAAGGAGAGAACAGTAAAAATATTCCTCTAATAAGCAGCACATTCAGGAAGTGCAACTGCAAGATGAAAACCTCATTATTTTGCCTATAGTTTTAAGGGAATACGTGCCTATGGGATTTAAAATGTAGTTGCAGATATTTTATTGATATAGTATTCTCCTTTCATGCTGCCACTGCTCGTCCAGGGAAGAATCCCTTCTCTTTAAGCTGCACTCCAGAAAGCTCAGATCTTAGAGGGTTTCAGTGTGCATTCCTGTTAACTGAGCATGGTGCAGGGGACCAGCACTGCTGCTGTCTGCTCTTAAGTGAAGAACACAGTCTGCACTAAAACAACAAATAGGTGTTTGTGTCAGATTTTCTGTTAGGACAACAGAATGTGTGTAACCTGTTAGGAGCCTCCTTATTTATTGATTAAGCTTTGTGTTCCTAGGGTTACTGTAATCACTGCCTCCTCTGGTCTGGAATGCCTTTATCTATGGAGTTTAGAATCCCTTAAAATCTCAGATTTTGCTTAATGCTACTGCTCCTTCAGAAGTGGAAAAGACAACTTATTTGCTTCTTTTCTGGTTAAATCCTGGCTGTTTCAGCAGTCCAGTGTACTTGCTCAAGCATGTGTTTGGCTCATGCATTTTGACTGCATAGAATCATAGAATTACGTGAGTTGGAAGGGACCCAAAAGGATCGTCCAACTCTTGTATTTATTTATCTTATTTATTATTTTTTATCTTGTATGTATTATTTATTCCATTTGGCTCTCTTGTTCTCTTCTGATGTGTTATTGTCAAGCAGTAATAACTTTGACTGTGATTGCAGGTTCCATGAAGGCTGCTTTGAATATTGCTGTCAGTATTGGCTGGCATTGGTTTGCAGAACACCCTTCATTTCCCAAACCTCTTAATTTTTTGCGGCATTATGGTAGGGAAAGGGAAATTGTAGGGTAGAGAAATTCTGCTGATGAAATGTACATTGTATTTAAGCCTAAGGCAGCCCATAATAAAAAAAAAAGAGAGGATGGAATTAAAGGGAAGAAGCAAATTAGAAAAAACCAAACTTAAATACAAGAGTCAGGTGTTGCATCTTTCAGGATAACAGAGTACAGAGGTGTTTCCTTTGTCTTTTCAACACACTTAAGCTTTTTCCACAGCCTTTTAAAAGCTAAAAGAGCTGATACATATTGTCATACTCTAACCCCAACCTACTGTTGTTGCCTTGTGACCCTTGCTCCTGTGCATTGGCCTCCTGTGCTGCTCATTGCAGCTCGGGAACTGCGTTGTCTGCGAGTCTTTGTACACACAAAGTTCTTCAGCTGCTGAACAGGGCCTCCACCAAACTCCTCGTTCCTCGCTTTGCTAGGTCAGTGAAGGATGGAAAAGGAGCTGTCGCTTGCCTCTTCCTTTCAGACAGTTTTTGCTCTTTTGTTGACTGTTGTGCTTCTAAGTGCAACACCTGCAAAGTCTCTGGATGTACTCGCTGGTTCTGTAGGATCTCTGTCCTTGTAGGACAGCTCAAACAGAAGCTGCCTTGCTCCTGGTGCAGACTCAGTTCTTGCTCTTCGGCCTGCTGTGGAGACCAGGGGTTCACTCCTGCTGTCAAGTAGACATTGCACTCCTCTCTGCCCTCTCTGCAGAGACCCTTTGGAACGTCATGTATTTTTTACTGATATTATGCATTCTAACATCCTTTTTAATTTCTAGTTCAGATACAATGGAGACCTGGAATCCTGTCTTTATCTTCCCTCGAGAATCAATGAAATATTTTCTTTCTCTGTTTCAGGAGTAACTAAGGGGATTTTATGGACAGTGACCTGTTTACCTCTGTCTCTAGTACTGCTTTGGTAAAGAAAATAATAAAGAAAAACCTAAAATAAACAAAAGAAATTACTAGAAAAATAATTTTCAACTAGCAGTCTTGCATCTGGGAGCAGAATTTATAATGAAGAACAATGTACACAACTTGACTTTATTTTTCTTTTTCCTTGGCTGCAGTAACAAAGAACAACGTCTTTATGCCATCAAGCTTCTGTGAACCCTCTACAGGCAATTCTGACTCGGAACCAGGTGAGCTTCCACTTTTTTCTGCTTTTTCTCACAAACTCTTGTCAGTCTGTCACAATGCAAAGTGCTTGGGTGCTTCCCAAGTAACGCCCTGCCTGGGAGATTTGAGGTAGTGATGGTTCTGACCTTGCAACTGCGCTCTTGCTCGCTCTGTTGCTTGATTTCGTGCTTGCTGGAGGTAGTTGAACTAACAAATATCACAATTCTTAAATGTATTGGGAGTGGTGGTAGAAGACTGCAGGATGGCTCTGCTGAGTTATTAACATCCAGATAAAACTTACGGTATATTTTCATGTATCTACTTCAGATACTGGGGTTTTGATGTTACAAATCAAATAACCACAGTCTGTGGTGGTGGTGACGCTCTACTATGACTGGTGAACTTCTGTTGACAGTGCTGCTTGTTTGTTAATCACTGCTGTTCTGTGGTTTGATTGTGTTGGTATCACTGTGTAGTTATCACATTGTTATCTTAAGCTTAAATGTCATGAGAATAACAAAGCACTGCAAGGTGGTAGAGTGCTGAGTTGTCTTATTCTGAGCAGAGCCACTGTACTGCCAAAAGGAAGCATGTTAGAATCCTACCTTGTAGGTTCTTAGGAGCTCATTCAGTAATCACTGAGTTTGACTATTACTGGTTTTGAGATTTTTGATGTATTATCTAAAAGCCAGAACTGTAGCGAGTACAAAGAGGTTTCTTTTACCTTCATACTATAAAAGCATCAGTAAAAGCTAATGGAATTACAAGAAACTAATACTAAGCAATTAGGTTTAACATTATTAGCAGTGGGGTGCTCGATAGCAGCTGTCCTGTTCAGTCATACTTTTGATTTTCCTTTCTTTAGTTTGATTCTCACTTCAAAACTCTCTTCAGTCTCTCTATTAAACCTCTATGAAGTCGTTCATGAAAGGAACTCCATTACTTTTGTGAAAAGATCTGTTTCGTGTTTCTCCTGAAAAACAGTTCTGAATGTTTCTTCTTCCTGGTGTAAATTTGCTGTTATGGTCACTGGAATGCAGACTTCCTTTGGAAAAAAAGGGAATTGGTTCTTTGGAAATGTCCTTATGACTCTGGATATTTACAGAACTTGTAGGTTGTTACAGTGGGAAAAGCCTGAGGAGTTCTGTGTGTGAATGGCTGTGCAGCATTTACAGCTGTGTCTTTGTATCTCCGTGTTTTGCCTCTAGAGGAAAAGAGCAGTGGATTCCGGCTGAAGCCACCAATACTTATTCACGGTCAGGCACCGAGTGCAGGTGAGTTCAGTGTTTCTGCAGCAGTACAAAGAAACACTTCAAGCATTTGATTTAGTTAGGAGTTTCCTCAGTCTGCTCCTGTGATTGGAACATGGCAATACCTGTGTTTCTGCAGAAAAAGTCCTGTGTTCTCTGGCGTGGTTGTGCCCACGTCCACTGTGTAACGTGTACAGACCCATCCAAGGCTTGACTTGGATCCATCGCGCATTTCTGAAATGCATCTCCCAGTTGTCTCTGCTTAGCACGCTTTGAGTCGGTTCCTAGAGTAATCCTGGGCTCAATGAATGCAATTCCTTCAGTGGCAAACTGGAACCAAAGGAGAGCTCCAGGAGGAGCTGCACAAGTTCTGGCCATTAACGGGCACTCAGCCTGGGGCCAGGCTAGAGCAAAGTGTCCCTGCTTTTGATGATAGCGTGGGTGTTGGCTCTTTGATCCTGCCTCTTCTGCTGGTTTGGCTCTTGCAGAGTTTCCCATTTGCTGATGCAGACCTGGCCAGTATGGGCAGGACGTGAATACTGCAGCTCCTTAGGAGCTGAGGACAAAAACAAACCTGGTTTTGGTATTGGAAGTTATCATTTGTTAGAGATATGGAAGCTTCATTTCCTTTGCAGGAAGAGAAGCAAATTTTAAAAAAGAACTGTTTTTAAACTGATGTATGAACATTTGAACCAAGGATAGCTGTTACGTTTTGGTGGTTTTGTGTCCTTTGGATATGGACAGCCTGGAATGGAACCAATTGCAGAATATTCAGCTGGGTTGCTCTGAGCAGCTTCTATTGCAGCATTTTATTGAGTGAAGAGTACGTTTTTGTTTGGTTGAATGAAGAAATCTGACTCTCCTGGAATTTTCATGGCCTTCTAGACTTGGTATTAAGTTTTTTTCTTTCTTAGGTTGTTTAAGGTCAGTTGGCTTTTTGAGTTGGAGCAGAATTGAAGTGCTGTGTATCTTACTCAAGCAGGCAAAAGAGGCTGAGTTAATTCAAAGAGTCAAAAGGCTGTTAAATGGAACAATATGTGAGGTTATTACATTACTGTTACACTTGATTGTGTGAAGAACAGAAAAAAAATAATTTACCAATATCTGGAAATTGCTTCATTGGAAGGAGAAAAGACTTGGAATGTGTAGTTGGATAATATGTCTGTGAATAACTAGGATTGCTTCTGTACTGTTCACTGATCTTACAGTTTGGCTTTTATTTCTGAGTCATTGTCATAAACCCTCCTTCTGTACGTTCCTGGATAAGGTAGAGAATATGTTTTCAAGTCTCTTTTAGGCCTAGGAAGTTGTTTTCTATACTTGGGACTGATTCTGTTTTGAGGCTGAGAGGAGTGGGAAAGAGGGCAGTGGAAGCTTTTTAAATGCCTGGTTCACCATTGTGTGTTATGTTGGAAGCAGTTACAAAGGAGATCAGTTGAGGTTGAATTTTTCAACTCCAAAGCTTTATAGCTCTTAAAAAAAACCCTTATGCTTGCAGGTCTCCCTAGCCAGAAGCCAAAGGAGCAGCAGCGAAGTGTGCTACGTCCAGCAGTGTTACAGGCGCCACAGCCAAAAGCTTTCTCACAGATGGGTAAATAATGCTTTTGTTTTATAGGATAGCACAGGGGGAGAAGGAAAATACAAAATCTGTTTAGTGTAGCGATTTGTTTTTACTCAGCATCCATCTTTGTTTTTCTAGGTTTCTCCTTTCAGAAAAGAAACATCTTAATTCTTAAATGTATCTGTTACATAAAAAAGAACACAGATGAACCTTCAGTTTTTGTGTAGGGTGACTATCTAACATTGCCAGGACTCCAGCTTTGAGTACTCTGTGCTTGTGTTTTAGAATGAAAAGACTTCTAAGGATGTGAATTGGCAGTCTCAACTGACAGCATTGACCGTGGTGTGATGAGCTGCGGCTCATCAGTTGAGGAGCAGTGGTAAACTTCAGCCAACTGCAGTGGTGGAAATGCCTGAGTTACTGCAAGGTGCCTCAAGGCTTCAGTACCATTACTGAGATACAGTTTTAATTCTTAGTTTGATCATTATTGCATTATGTTTATTGTGTTGATGTAGCTGATAGAAATAGGCATGGCTGAAAACTGGAAGTTAAAGCAAAGAATGTGTTGAAAGTGTCCATGTCTCGTAACTGCTACGTTTCCCCAGCCCCTGCCTTTTGTCATTTGGAAATTTAGCTGAACTGAAACAGAAGTAATTTCAGTTAATGCTGACTCTGGCACAGAACCAAACATTTCTAGCTTGATTTCTTGGCATGCCTCTTGGCACAGATTAGACTCTACAAAGGACTTTGTTTTGGGGTACAAGTTTTCAGTAAGCAGCTAGACCAGGCCAAAGAGGAAGGCTGCTGGCTGGGAACAGCATCAGATTGGAACAGGGTGGTTGCTTCAAGTTGTGAGTGTTGAAGTCCCTGCAGTGTTGGTAAAGATTCAGTGACTTTTTGCTGACTTGGTTCCTCATTTGGAATTTTGATTCTGCGAAGAATTGCTGAATCGTGGTTCTCATGTCTTGCAGAATACTGTGGGAACTCTGTAGCTTACATTGCAATGTTTCATGGACTTAAATAAGGAACAACGTGCAATTTACTATAGGAAACATTACTTTAGGGACAGTCTAAATATCTAGAGAATTTATGACACTTTGTCATTCTCTGTTGCAGTTCTCAGCAGTGGCACCAATGGTGTAAATATCCCACCAGATTCTGCAGCTTCATCAGAATCGCCAAGTAATGCAACACTGAAAAGTTCTGACTCTGAAGACAAGGTGAGTTGGAGGAGGAGTGGAAGGACCCTTGAGGTGACAAATGTTAAACTGGCATTCTCTGAGCAGGGTCTGTTTGTCCAATAACATGAGTGCAGTTCCATCAGTGGTGGCCCCTTATCTTCCTGTACTGCGGTACGTTAGGTGTAGCAGGAGATTTTATACTGTCCTAGAAGTATGCCATATTTATCTTTACCAGTTCAAGAGCTGCAGCAAAGATGTACTGAATCCACAGTTTAGGATGGCTTTTCATATCTATTTGCCCTCACAAAATATACAAAAATTGCTCAGTTCTGCTTTTGCTCTGACTGGTTCCTTTTAATCCTTCTAGCTTTATTTCTGGTGTTACTGTTAAATCTCACTGCTGCTTGAGTGATGCCAAATATGTTGTAGTAGAAATACACCTGGAGATTTTAGGAATAAGTTGAGGACAGCTTTTTTGATGCTGGTGTGGGGTAAGTTGACTGGTGAGGTACTCTCCCAGGCCTGGTATTCACAGCAAAGAACTGGTGAGAAATACAGGGACTGAGAGAAGCTGTGAGATGAAGTTTGAGATCCTGAGGGAAGCTGGGAAGATAAGTAGCAGAACAAAGACCCAAACTTCAGCAGAGAAGACTTCAAATTGTTCATTGAGCTTGTTGGTAGGATCCCAAAGGACAGAAGAGCTCAGGATTGCTCATTATCTTTATGGACACCAACCTTAGAGAATATATAGTTTATCCCAATGTGCAGGAAGTTGTGCAAGTGTGGCAGGAGGCCAACGTGCATGTAGTAGGAGCTCCCTAAATCCAGAAAGGAAGGGAGCACACTAAAATAGGGAAGAAGTCAAGGTAGCTGAGGGGTACACAAAAGGATTGCCTGGATATGTGGGGAGAGAAATGGAGAAGCCAAAGCTTAGCTGGAGTTGGCAATGACCAGGATGGAAGGGCTGCAAGAAGGGCTTCTGCTGGTGCATCAGCAGCAAAGGCAAGGTGAAGAAAAAATATAGGTCTGCTGCTAAATGTCTGAGGGAACTTAGTGATGAAGGACGTGAAAATATCCAAGGGAATCAGTGCCTTCATCTTGGTTTTCACTGGAGAGGTCTGCTGTCAGATCTGCCAGGTCCCTTTTCTTAAGGGAAGCTTGGGGGAGGGCTTTATTACAGTAAACTCTCTTAAGGACTATCTGAGACAGTCTGACATATACAAATCCGTGGGACCAGACAGGATGCCTTCACAGGTGCTGAGGGAGCTGGGTGCTGGTCCTGCGAGACTCCTGCTGGTCATCAGAATGTGGTTCTGTGGGAGGTTCCTGTTACTGGGGAAGAGGAGATCATGGCACACCTTTTAAAGAAGGGCAAGAAAGAGGATCTAGGAAAGTGGAAACTGCTCATCCCCTTTCCCTTCCTTCCTGGTGAAGGAGTCCTTGGATATGAAGCTCTTGAGAATGACTGAGAACTGCTGAGATGGATAAAACATAGTGACCCACCTGGCTTTTTTTCCCTCCATGATAGTGGCTGTGCAGAGAAGCAGTACTTGTTAGTTTTGGCTTCAGCAAGGTCTTAGGACACGGATGGTCTTCAGTATCATTGTCATAACCAAATTGGAGAGAGATGTCCAGGTTGAGTGGAATTTAAAGTAGGTGGAAAATTGCCTGAGCCAATGATCTTCAGGGGTAGGAGTCAGTGGTTCAGAGTCTGGTGGGCAGTTGGTTGCTGGAGGTGTTTCTTTAGGGCTGGTTCTAAGGTCAGTGCTGCTTAACATTGACATGAACAACCTGGCGAGGCACAGTGACTCTTGTTAGGTTTGTGAATGCCAGTGAGGGGAGGGGAAAATGGACAACCTGTTGGACAGCAAGGCTGTTCAGAGATCTCAGCAGGCTGGAAAAATGAGCCAAGAGAAACCAACTGACAGGCAGCAGATACTAAGTCCAGCACCTGGAGGGGGATGGGTAACCCAGGTGTCACTGGTTGAAAACCAGCTGTGCAGAGAAGTGCTTGGAGATCTGGTGTTGTATGAGGAATGCTGAGACAAGTTCTCCTGTACAGAATTTATTAGCAGGGTCTGTAGCTGGTAGTATTCCTTCTAAGGGTGATGGATACTTTATTTTGGAGGAGAGTAGAGCAAAAGGGGGAAAGAAAAGTGAAAAATTCCATGGACCAGCCAGGAAGACAAGTGACAGGGGTTCCCCAGACAGGTGTCTTCTCCTAGACATCCTCTCCAGTGGAGCAGCTGGTTTTCCTGTAATAACTGTGTAGTTTTCATCAGGATATGCTCAAACTTCTGACTGCTTTTTTTTCTGCTAATGATGCTTATGATGCTGTTAGTGCTGATGGGAGCACACTTTGATGCAGGGCAGCTGTGGGCTGCTCCTTGATTGTGAGGCTTTGTGCATGTGTCTTCAGTGTAAAAGAAAAGGTACGGGGCAGGATTCCCACAATGGTTGAAATTGCTTCTCCACACAACTGTAAGGGTTTGCAGGTGCCAGGCCCAGGGTGTAATGGGATGAGAATAATAGGGGAGAACATTGACACAGGTGTCCTGGAAAACACTGCTGTGGCAGCTGCAGCAAAGGTTTATGGAGTCACTAATGGGAAGTGGGCTGCTGAGTGCAGAATAGAAGGTGGTCCTTAGCAGGACAAAAGGTTCAGAACCTTGAGGTCCTGTGCAACAGTGATGAATAACAAGAAGAACGTGAATGAGCAGTGCATCCTGTTATTGATTGAACAACATTCTGGGCACCTTTACAAAGAGCCATTAGGGTCAGAAAAGTGACTCTTCCCCTTTACTTGCCAGTGATGAGTGGCATCAGGAATACTGTGTTTGGCTTGGGGTTTGCCAGTACAAACCAGTGAGATAACTGGTGGCTGGAGCTCACGATGCCTGATGAGAGAGTGAAAGGGCTGAGTATGTTTTACCTGGGGAGAGGGAATGGAGTTGTCCTCCTCAACTACATAGTGATAGACTTTAGTGAGATAAAGACTTGGAAGTGCCTACTAAATAAATGAGAGACTGGAATTGTGGGGAGGGGGAAATTCCAGTTGGTTATCAGAACAGATCTACCAGATTTAGTGCAGTCGAACGTTGAACCGGCTACCAAACCGTAAAACTGCCATCCTTGGGTTTTTTTGAGACCTGACTGCCTGAGCTCCCAGGTACCCTTCCATAATGTTGAAGCTGATGCTGTGTTGAGCACAGTTTGGACCAAACAACTTTTAGAAATCCCTTAAACCTTATCTATTCTGTGATTTGCGGAGAAAGATGATCTGAACAGCAATAGAGGATATTTTTTAAATGCCTTTAAATTTGTCTCATGGCTCTGGAGATGTTATTGGTTATCGTTGTAAATGACTGTGACTCCCCATGTCATAACATGTGGTTTTTGTTTAAAGAAATTCAATTACTGTGGCTGAAGTTTCCAATTTCTTTCCTTTAGGCAGGAGAATGTCAGAAAAAAGAATCCAACAGTGCTTCAGATGATGACAGCTGTGAGAAGGTGGAACTAAATGCACAGCAAGCATTTGTATTTGGGCAAAACTTAAGAGATAGAGTTAAGGTAAATGTGTTATATTAACTCTTAGACAAGATAATTATTTAAGTGAGATAAGCAGCAGTGGAACAGATCATTTGTTGGCATGAGCACTGCTGTGAAGTGCTTTGAAACTAGGGTTAAAACTTCCATGTACAAATGCAGAACGAGAAGCTGAGAACAGACTTTGTTTTGCTGTTTAGTTAAAATTGGTCTTCTAGACATTGAAGCATTAATTAATACTGTTTATAGCGTAAGAAGCTTTTTCAAAAACAAATGCATCTACTGCAGTTACAGGTAACATCTAAAACTCAGTGCAATGTAGTGTTTTATGTTACGTTTAGGGTCAGAATTGAGTTGCAATGGTCCCAGGCAACCCAGATTTCACAGGAAGGGGGTAGGAGAAACAGGGTGGCCTGGGTTCAGATCTGTGCATGGAGTAATGGACTTGGATTCTTGGAATCCCCTGGTGATGTAGGTTTGTGCAGGTTTCCTGGCATAGTAAAAGACAGTGTAGTACCAAGACGTGGGCTTATGTTTTGTTGTAGGAAGTGTTTGTGGGTGGAACTTGATCTTGGGGAAAGAATGGACTAAAAACATTGTGGTCAGTAGTTAAAATTGTCAATCTGCACTTGATGTTTTTATAGCTAGGAGATGAAAGCAGTGAAACTGCTGATGTGCAGAACGCTGGCCTTCCTACATCGGACGTACCTTCAGCAACAAATTATTTTCTACAGTACATCAGCTCCAGGTGAGACTACAGGGAAACCTACAGAGCTGTTCTCCTTACTCTGTGTTAAAAATCATTTGTGATTCTGCTCTTCGTTGGATGCAGAGCTTACAGTGAGTCAGTGGGAACCCAGGCGTCTGAAGAATGAGCTGTCAGACTTCAGGTCTGGGGAATCCTCAGCCATCTGGTCAAGGGAGGTTCATTTGACACCATTGACTTGACCAGATCCTCACAAAAGCCTCTTCAGAAAACCTAACAAGCATAAGATGAGAGAGTTAGCCTTGTGAATGATTAAAAAGCAGCAGTGATGGAATAAATTGGAGCTGCCAGTAGAGATCTCTGATGTATTTGTGTTGTTCGGTACTTTTTATATATAATATGGATAAAGGGAAGAAGAGTTTAAAACCAGTTATTTTTTCAAGCTAATAAGCTTTTCAGAGCGATATAGAGGGCCTGTATGAATAAGCAGGAACCAGTCTGGGAGCTCTTTGAGAGAATTTCTTATTGGGCAATAGGATCTGGAGAAATTTGGTGCAGGTGTAGGTAAAGTGAGGCAGTCAGGAGAAAACCCTGCTGGTTCTGTATATCCTTGATGAGCTCTGAACTGACAGCCTTCACTTGAGGCTGGGCTGTCCATATGGCTCTGAGAAAATGTTAGCTCATGGTCAAAAACGTCAAGTAGAGTTACAGAAAGAGTAGAAAACAGAAGAGAATTTCTTACTACACAGATATATGAACTGGAAAAGCATGGGGGGAAAAAATCCCACTGAGGCCGATAGAGTAGAGAGGCATCTCTGCTTGGGCAAGAACCTGCACTGCAGATTGTTTGAGGCCATGAAATAATTGCAGGCAAAGCACCTTGTCCTTATATTCTGCATTTTTAAGACCCTGTTCACCACAAAGTAGGCACCAGGCAGTTTTGCAGTCTTAATCCCTTTTGACATTGAGCTTTTCTGATAATGCTCTGGAGAGGTAGAGATCTCCACAGGGTGATTGTGTGGATGCCAGGTCAGTGCCTTCCCAGAGACACTGGCAGATTTTGAAATCTTAATTTATCACACAATTTCTAATACAAAGGCTTCAACTATTGGAATACTTGTTTTGTCTCTTTCAAGTCACACATCTACTGCCACATTTTGATCGAGTCTTCACTTTCAGAGGGTTTGTTCATTATAGGTCAATTGCCAGAAACCTAGTTTGGGGGTTGCCTTTAAAATATGTGTCTCTAAGTGTAGTTGGCTCTTTTTTAGCTGAGATGGCAAGGAGCTACGGCAGTCATGGAATCATAGAATGATTTGGGTTGAAAAGGACCTGAAGAATCATCCAGTTCCAACCTCCTGCTATAGGCAGAGATTCAGTTTGCTCTTAAACATCTTCAGGGATGGGGCAGCCACAACTTCACTGGGCAACCTGGGCCAGTGCCTCACCACCTTCATAGTGAAGCATTTCGTCTTTATATCTGATTTGAATCTCCCCTCTTTAATTTAAAGCCATTACCTCTTGTCCTATCACTACATGTCCTTGTACAATGTCCCTCTACAGCTTTCATGTAGCCCCTTCTAAGTACTAAAGGGCTGCTCTAAGTCTCCCCAGAGCCTTCTCTTTTCCAAGCTGAACAAGCCGAGCTCTCCCAGCCAGTCCTCATATGAGAGCTGTTCATCCCTCTGATCATCTCTGTGGCCTCCTGGACCTACTGCAACACCTCCATGTCCTTATGTTTGAGAGCCCTAGACCTGGATGCAGGGCTCCAGGTGGGCCCTCACCAGAGCAGAGCAGATGGGGAGGATCTCCTCCCCCAACCTGCTGGCCGCGCTTCTTCGCACAGAATCGTTTAGGTTGGAAAAGATCATTGAGTCCAACTGTAAACCTTTGGTGTTTGTTCCCCTTAAATTGTGTAGTGACATGTGTGCCCCCATTTTCTCAACTCAGTGAAACTCAAGTAGACTTGATTCCTGGTGGTCATCATTCTGCATGCTTATTGTGTCAGCTCATTGATGTCAGGTGTGCCTGAGGGGAGGTGGGTGAGCAATGACTCATTGAGATTTTGAGTCTGTAAAATATCAAAACAATTGTCTTTCCTAAATGGGGTTTAAAAATCTGTTAATAAAAATACCACATGGGAAGAGGGTGCTTATTCTCTATGAAAGATGTGAGGGTTGAAATTTGATTGTGAAACTGCTTGGGTACTATAGCAGCTTATCTAATAAAAGGCGTTACTGATCCCTGCAACCTCTGCTTCAGTTATGATACTGCAGGTGCTTTTGATTCACTTCTTTCCCTTTCTGAGAAAAGCAGCCTAAAATTGAGGTGGGACACATCTGTGCATGTAGGATCCTGTTTGAAAAGGTACGTTGCATGGATGAACAGTAAGCCCTCAGCTAGCATTCAGCATTGGTATATGATTAGATAAAGGGAAAATATTTGAGTGACAGAAGCATTTGCCATCATTCTGAGAGAATTCCCATTCTCTAAACCCAGGATGTGCTCTCATGTTTCTAAGTTGAGTGAATTTTTGCTTGTGTTTGTGTCAGCAGAACCAGTGACACTTGCTTTTTGACGAATTTTATGAGTGAAAGGCAAACAGATGTTTTCCTGACTTCTGAACCCTGTTTTGTTTTGGTTGTTTTTCAGCGTAGAGAACTCTACGAACAGCGCAGATGCATCCAGCAACAAGTTTGTGTTTGGACAGAACATGAGCGAGCGAGTCCTTGTGAGTACCCAGTGCGTGGGGACCGCTGGGCTTCTGTGAGCGGTTTGCATTGCGGATTCTCCCTCAGGAGTTTCAAGAACCTTTGATTACTCTTGTCACTGGGGCACAGTTTGCTTTCAGTGGTTTCCCTTGTAGGTAATTTATTTTGTGTGGCATGGGGGTTCATTATGAGCCATTGTCTGCAACAGCAGTGCTCCCCAGGATTTCCCTGCCAAGCTCTGCCACTGCGTGCCTTCTCTGTAGTGCACGTGGTTCTCAGGTCCAAGCACTTCATGGCACAGCTTGCTGCTTTAAATGATTTCTTCCATATGAGTATTTGAGGGTGTGTTGTGTTTACTGCCCTCCAAACTGAGAGGAGCTGAGTTATGTGACTCCCCCAGTGATGGGATTTCAAGTCCAGCAATAAGTCAGCTACCTCAATCCCAAAGTGTCATTCAGGAGCCTCTCTCTTTGTTGTGTACCAGCCTAAGGTATCACTGTCCTACTCTGGTTTTCATTGCTGTGCTGGAGCAGAAGGGAGACATCTAATGCTGTGCATCCATACCTGTAACCACTGAGCGAGGAGGTCAGTCAAGTGTGCCTGGAGTTGAACTGTAGCTGAAACTGATGTGAATTGTTGAACACAGCTTCAAAATAAGGGTTGAAATTTGGTTTCAGTTCAGGGGAAAATAGTTTGAACATGTTTTCAGGTCATGATCCACTCAGTTCTTGGGCCAGGATAGTAGGGTAGGTGTGGTATTCTTTTGCCACATGGATTATAAACATCATGGCTTCTCTCAGTAGCTGATCACTAGTCTTGTTCTGCAGAATCAGTGATTGCTTTCTCTCTCTTGTTTACCTCATCTTCTTTTTGCGTTAGAGTCCACCCAAATCACATGAAGGTAGTACAGAGAGTAACAAGGAGAATGCTGCTACAGAGTCGGGGTCTGAATCATCTTCTCAGGAAGCAACACCAGAGAAAGGTGAAAAAAATAATATATTATTTCAGGAATGGTAGTTAATTCTTGTTTAAATTTTTCCATATTTGTTATTTTATTGAAATGTAACGTCTTTCTGTTGCCTTTGACTCCTGTAACCACAGGTAGAGGCAGGGTGGGGGCAGTGTGCTGGCTGCTGTAGGTTCTGTTATCCCTTTGTCTTTAATGTTAACTGTGTACAGGCTGTGCTGTCTCTTTCATGGATGTTCTGTGGTGTGGGGAGTATCTTCAGCAGGATGAAAGTAGAGGGAGTGAATAGAGCAGGCACTTGGACCCACAGAGCGTAGAGGAGATGTGGGAAACGCTTTATGAATGAGTCTGTTATGCTTCCAGTGACTGGATGTTTGAGTGAAATGTATGTTGTATTGAGTGGGTGTACCTCGTGTGTTGCTTTGAACCCAGAAGTGTTTGCTGGCTTCTGGACCTCTGTGACTCTATGGAATGGCAAGATTTTCTGGAAATTTCAGGAGCTATGGGTTTTCTCCAGCAAGCTGCTTGCAAGCTGGAATTCCAGTGGAAGATGAAGCGTGCTGTACGTGTGTAGGCACAGCTGCATAGCTGGTAGCAGTGTCAGTGCTGCTGGAGCACTTACACATACATAGGGGTCCAGGTGTTAGCAAAGATTTTGAAATATTCTATGCAGGGATGAAAATTTTCAGTAGCTTAACCTCTCCTGCCCCTTGTGTCTCCTTAAAATAAGTCTTAAAAGACAAGCTTTAACTTCTGCTTCAAACCCCTCTCCTGTTTCTAATGTTGTAATCACATCCATCTGTTGTACTTCATTTCTCTAAGTTCTGCCATACTTGAGACCTTTATAAATGTTAGATGATCACATGCTGCTCATTCTCAACCTCTCAAATGTTGTCCAGCTAATAACATTTCAGAGTCGCTGGCAGAGTCTGCAGCAGCCTACACTAAAGCGACAGCACGGAAGTGTTTGTTAGCGAAGGTAGAAGTGATTACTGGGGAGGAAGCTGAAAGTAACGTGTTGCAGGTAAGGAATGGGATCAAGGGGAGGAGTTTTGAGTTCATGGGAATGCATGTGGGTGTCCAGTGAACGCACACCACCTGATTCCCTGCAGTTTGGCCATCCTCTAGATCTCCAGTGTACTTTCTTATGTTAAAATGCAAACTTTGGATAGTTTTTATCAGATCCTTATTTTATTGTCTTCATTTCCAATTTTTGAATAAATTTTAGTGTTTGGGCCATCCAGACAAATCTTAAGAATGCTTTCCTGAATCAGTCACGCAAAATCTATGCCCTACAAAACATCTATTTGAAGAAAATTGAAATGAACTGAGTATTTAAGTTCTTTAATTATTGTACTACTGAAGATTTTTTTTAACCTCAGGATGGACTGTTATGCCAACAATCTGTTTCTTCCATAGCAGAAACCATAAAATAGTACTTGAGAATTTCTCTTGAGGTTCCTAATTGAATTAGTGATCTTTTAGAAGGCCATTCAGTCATGACTTAGATTCCTGGTTTTAATCATTAGTTATTTAGCATCATAGTTAACTTAAAGATGGTTATTAAATCCTTTAGAAAAACATGCAGGGTTTCCATGTAAGCTAAGTGATATATTTATTTCTCCTCCTCTCTTTATCCTCCAATGATAGTTTTTCTTGGTTTTCTAAGTTTCTCAGCACCTGAACTGCATGTTTTTTAAGGGTAGGTTTTTGCTCTTAGGAACAAGGTGGTCTCTTCTGACACAAAACAGCGGCACTGTGATAGGAACTAGTGCTTAGCAGTTACACCTGTATTTCCAACAAAATAATATCTGTAAAGTTTGTCTTCTCAGGCTTATTTTTACCAGACCTGAATGAGTTTTAGTTGTTCTGTCTCCTGGATGCCTGATGTAATTGAACACTGAAGAGAGGAGAGTCCAGTTTCACTTAGGGAAGCCACAGGTTTTTGCTGTTGTGAACTTAACAGAGGACTGGTTTGCAGGGAGAGGTTGTAACTGGGACCTGTCACTGATCCTTTTTTCCTGAGCAATTTAATGCACTGGGATCCCAGATAGGATTGCACAGACAGAAGAATATTAGTGTTGCAGAAGTGAGGCATGGGGAGCTGGCTGTTCCACACTGGAGAACACGAGTGGAACGAGGGAATGAGAATGACAAATCATTCCCCTGGGGAACGAGAGGGAGGGTGGTTTGAAACCTCAGTGGTGACGACACGGATGGGTTAGGGGGATATAAAGTAAAGGTGTTAGGCAGGGCAAGGAGAAGGGAGCCTTTATGGGAAGCAGGGACAGTCCTGCTGTTGGGAAGGTGTGCTTTTTCACACTGATGAACCAGGAAGGCAGCAAAACACCTCTTATTTATTCATAACTCTGTGTGGGCCACGCTGTGTGAATTGACTATGAATTAATGTGTGTTCGCTGTTTCTTCCTTAATACAAGAAGAATTTTGGTTTGCACTCATGGCTGCTGGGAAGATCCAGCACAAATACCCCAGTCAGGGGTGCAGAATGCATCTAGGACTTCTGAAAGAAACAACTGACTGAAGACTGTAGAGAACTCTTACCTAGTCTCTTATCACAATAAGTTTCCTCTGTAGAAGTTTGTACTGTATCTGAAAATGATTCATATTGTTTGATCTTGAACACAGGTTTTCTTTAAGAATATAGTCTCTGTTAATAGAACATGATGAAAGGCTGAGGAATTTATTGCAAAAGAGGATGACTGCTTTGGTTTCCACAGCTATGGACAGTTTAATTCAGATTTCATATTGGAGTTTTATTTTATAACCAGCTGTAGGGGACCTATTCTGAACTATATTATGACTTCAATCAACCACTGTGCTATAGAGATATTTTCTGTTACAGATTCAGTGCAAGCTGTTTGTATTTGATAAAAACTCTCAGTCTTGGGTGGAAAGAGGTCGAGGACTTCTGAGGCTCAATGATATGGCCTCGACAGATGATGGAACACTGCAGTCTCGGCTGGGTAAGAGGCATCAGGGGAAGTGAGGTACTGGGTGACAGTCAGTGCTGTTTCCATAACACAGAGCAGTATCTGCTTCAGTTTAGGTCTTAGCTACAGCAACTCAGCAGCAGTCTGGACCTTCTCTCTCACTATGCTGTATGACCATTCCCTCCAGAGAGTATCTTTTCATGTCCTGCTGTAGCAAATGTTCTGCTTACTTCCCCCCCCCCAATAAAATCAAGCTCTGTTTAGCAACTGGAATATTTGGCTAGGAATTTATAATAACATTCTTCAGATGTGGGCTTTCTGCTTTTTGGGACTGGGTGCTTGTGGTGTGGGAGGTGTCTTTGAACGACTGTTCAGACTGACAGGAATGTGCCTTAGCCTGAGATTGTCAGCTCAGATCCAACCACTGAACTTTGATGTATTAACGTATAAGACTTTGGACTAAATACCTTTAGGCATGACTAACTTTAATAGTGTACAGTCTTCTGATTAACAGTCGTGACAAGATTCCTCTTTTAAGGCCTTTCCCTTGATATTCTCTGCAAAAAGGCTTTTTGTACAAAAAGCCATCTTGGCTATTTTTACCTTCCTGCTGCGACTTTTTCCACCTAACTGATCTTGTATGTTGGCTTTAGTGATGAGGACTCAGGGGAGTCTCAGGTTAATCTTAAATACCAAGCTCTGGGCTCAGATGCAGATTGATAAAGCCAGTGAGAAGAGCATCCGGATCACCGCCATGGATACAGAGGACCAGGGAGTTAAAGTTTTTCTTATATCAGTGAGTACTGTTCTTTGTTTACATTCTTAAACTTTCCTACTAAAATCGGTGCTTGCTTAAACTGTAGCTGAGGTAACATTCCCATTCTTCTTTGCTCCCTACCTCCTTACCACCACCCCCTCCCCAAAGGCTTGGCAGACTTGGCTTATCTGAAAACCCTTACTGATTTTGAAGAAATGCCTCTTAAAAGCTGCTCTAAGAAGCCAGATTATCCAAAGCATGCATCACGGAGTCACGGGATCTGTTTCCATGCTTACTGAGACTGTAACTGTAGTATAGGACTAATGCAAATCATTTTTTGCTATCAAGGGAAATAGGCATTTTGTAGATTTCACAGATGCAAGAGCTTAACCCAAATTAGATCCACCAGAACTGTAACATGAGAAAGCTGTCTGTGTCTGTCTGCAGTGTGGGGGGATGCACAGGTGCTCTCTGGAAGTGAAACACTAAAGATCTGTCAAGAACATTGTTGATAGTTAAGGTTAACACATTTTAACTTTGATTTTCTTGTAGTAGAGAGTATTGCAAACAGTAGCAGGACAGGGAAAGTGATTTCTGTGCTTGCTAAATGGGGAAACAGCAATCCCAGTTTAGAATTACTAAAACACTTGGGAGATAATAATGCAGTCAGCAAGAAAGCAAGATTGTTCTCTAATGTCTGCGAAGAGCACTTAGGGATTTTTGAGAGGTCTGAGCTCATTCTTTGTCTGGCACTGGCTCTACACAAGGGGTTGCTAAAGAATTAAGTGTTCTTATCCACCCAAGGGTATTAAGGGATCTTTATCCCTTGAGGTTCAACAAAACCAAATGCCGAGTCCTGCACTTGGGACACAACAACCCTGTGCAGTGTTCCAGGCTTGGGGAAGAGTGTCTGGAGAGCTGCCTGGAGGAGAAGGACCTGGGGGTGTTGGTTGACAACGGCTGAACATGAGCCAGCAGTGTCCCAGGTGGGCAAGAGGGCCAATGGCATCTTGGCCTGTGTCAGACACAGCGTGGGCAGCAGGAGCAGGGCAGGGATTGTGCCCCTGCACTGGGCACTGGTGAGGCCACACCTGGAGCACTGGGGTCAGTTCTGGGCCTCTCACTACAAGAAGGACACTGAGGGGCTGGAGAGCGTCCAGAGAAGGGAAGGGAGTGGGGAAGGGGCTGGAGAATGTGCTGTGAGGAACAGCTGAGGGACCTGGGGTTGTTTAGCCTGGAGAAGAGGAGGCTGAGGGGAGACCTCATCACTGTCTACGGCTGCTTGAGAGGAGGTTGTGGTGAGGTGGGGGTTGGTCTCTTCCCCCAAGTGACAGGAGATGGGATGAGAGGAAATGGCCTCCAGTTGCATCAGGGCAGGTTTAAGACTGAACATCAGAGAGAATTTCTTCACTGCAAGAGTTCTCAGGCCCTGGCAGAGGCTGCCCAGGGAGGTGGTGGAGTTGCCATCCCCAGAGGTGTTTAAAAGGCAGGTGGATGAGTTTCTGAGGGACATGGTTTAGTAAGGGGACAGGTACAGTTGGACTCGATGATCTCAGAGGCCTTTTCTAACCAGATGGTTCTGTGATTATGGATGAGAAATAAAGAGAACAGCAACAAGGGGTCATCTTCCTCTGTGACAGGAAGTTTGTAAGACTGGGACCTGAATGATCCTGAATACCCATTAGTGAAGGAAAAGCAGGGGAATTAAAGGATAAGTTTTTCTCAGCATTCTTGTAGGTTTGAAAATTTTGCTTTTAGCACTGATGAAAAATTATCCTGTTTGGGATAACTTATTCACTACAAGTCCTTGCAGGGAAATTTTGCAGAAACAAAGATGATGGATTTGAGTGACAGATGGGGAGGGTGGAAACAATTTCCCTTGAAAATCTGAGAAGTGGGATTGTTACTTTACAGTTAACTTGGGGTAACAGCAATAGTAGTTAACATGAATTAATCAACATAGTGCAGATAGAGTTTCATAGCATTCAAAGGGAGTTCCCTTTTAAATAATGTCTGTTAAATACATTAGGCCTAAAAATTGATTCTTTTGAAGCCTTTAAACTTTGAGAGTAATAATTCTTGGGCAAGTTGAAGCTCAAACGCTTCCCTGTGAGACAACTGAACAGTGTAAAAGTGTGGGGGGAAAATAGGAATAATCACCTGCCTGCAGGCATTTGGTTTTCTCATTGCATCTTAAGTTGAAATTTTATCTCAGTGCATTGTGAAGCAACTGAATTGATTACAAGTAATAAATATGTGAAGCTGAGTGATTAACAAACCTAGGAAAATCTTTTCAAGGCAAACTTTTTAATTAAATGTCTTTTTAGCATCAGCTCTGGGAGTTGGCAGGAAAGCTGTGTGACTCCTGGGTGAAGAAGGTTCTATGAAATCAGCTGGCACAGGTTCTGTGAGAAAGCAGGTGCTGAGCAGAGAGAAATGTACCCCCACTGTCAGTTTAGTGCATCCAGGATCTTGCTGTGTGCACCACAGCCTATCCTGACCTCGTTTGACAAAGCATATCTGAGAGAACTGGAAAGGAGATTGTGAAGTTGTGGCGTGCCTGGTGTGTATTACGTGAGCAGTGGTTTATTCTGTTGTAATTCCTTGCACTCTTTCCTTTTTTCTGAATAAATGTAGGCAAGCTCTAAGGACACAGGGCAGCTCTACGCTGCGTTGCACCATCGCATCCTGGCCTTGCGGAGTAGAGTGGAACAAGAGCAGGAAGTCAAGGATGTAGCACCCGAGCCAGAGGTAACGCAATCCAATGAGGAGGACAGCGATGATGATGTCATTGCACCTTCAGGATCAGCTGGAAGTGGTAAGCAAGACAGGGAGTTGAGAGTTCTCTCTGTTGTTCTGTAAGGCAGGCTGTCCTCTCTGTATGTTCTGGCTGTGCTTCTGGCCTGTTAATTCTCACAGGTGTTCTGAATAACACTCAATGCTTGAATTGCCTTTTTTGAATGTAGCTGTTTCTTGCTCTTCTCCAAACCTGGTACAAAGGCCCTTGTGCTGCTCTGAGTGACCTGTCACAGTTTACAGAGCTTATCTGTGCTTCCATTAGTTCTAGCTTTGATTACAGGATTTTAAGGGGTGGTTGAGAGTTTCATTTTTGCCTTCAGCGTGGCCAAAGCTTGCAGGTAAAACCAGAGCTGCCTGTCTTGGGCTGCGTTTGGCAGACAAGATCCAGACTGACCCTTGAGCAGAGTGCTGTTTGGAAAGCAGAAGATCTACAAAGGGGCATGGGAAGAGTGTAATAAATTCCTGTGAGCCATAATTTTAAAAAAGCACTTGTCTTCAGTGGGATGAAGGTTTCCTTCCCTACTCCTGATTTGGGAGTCAGAATCAGAATGGTTTGGGTTGGAAGGAGCCTTTTAGGGTCATCCAGTCCAACCCCTCTGCTGCTTCTCAGAAGAATATTCTGACAGTATTCCCTTACTATTTTATCTCAGGTCTTGAGATAGTTTGTACCAGCTCTTATGACTGTTTATACTCTTTCCTACTGCTTTGATTCTGAAATCCCAGCATTTACTCCCAGCTCTCAGTGTAAAAAGGGTAATCCTGGTGCTTTTGAGGGTCACCTGTAGCACCACTCACTGGACTGTGACAATCACAATCCCTTTCCCAAAAGGACAGCCCAGAGTACAGCCCCACAGCAGGGATGTGAGGTAACCAGCTCTGCCTCTGCAAGGAAATGCTGTAGCTTTGCTTTGCTATGGCTTAGAGCATCCCACCTTTGACAAGAAACCAGTCCTTTGGCCTGCTTCACTGCAGGGGAAAAACATCAGAATGAGTATGGACAAAACCAGTGGGTGGATTGAAGAGGCTGGAAATTGAGCTTTCAGGCTCTGGGGTGCCACTGGAACCCCCAAACCAGATGAGTCAAACATAAAATTCTGCAGTGGACAGAATTTGATCTGGAGAAGTAAAATGTGAGGGGGGAGGGAGAGCTCTACAGCTCTCATCTGTCACTGAAGTCCTAAATCTGAGGCTTTGATAGGATTCTCAGGTAGGGTCGCTTCTTGTAAGGCAAGAAACAAAAGATACTTCTCATGACAAAATTGTTTTGTTTATTTCAGGTCCTACTGATGAAGGTGATGGGCAGAATGTTGGCAGCACATAGCAGATGTGAGCCAATCTGCTTGCAAGGCTGCTATCAACACCATCTTGCAGGCATCTCTGGATACCCCAGGCCAGCTATTATTTTCAGGCAGTGTTGAAGACTCCAGGACTTAAGAACTGTGCCTCCCTGTTCTGTTTGTTTGGTTTTTTGGTCTGGATCAGTAGATTCTACACAAAAAAAGCAGACTTGGAAACTACCTGAATGTGGTTTGGGACGTGAAAGCTCATCATATTGATGAGCCAAAACAAAAAAAACCAAACATTTCCCCTCATCCTTGTAATTGAAATGGCACATTACAGCTTGTCACAGCTTCTCATTGGGACCTTTTGACTGTTTCTTCAGTAGTTCGTGTCTTGCCAGGCCTCCGAGATAGAACTTTCCGACACGGTTCCAACTCGAATTCTGCTTTCATAACCCCTGCTCCCCCTTAGGAATTTCTGCCACCTGCAGGGAAGCCGTGTCCTCACCAGTCCCCACCTCACTGACTGCCCTCTTGGGTTCACTCTCTTTTTGGACTGCAGATGAGGCAGATCTATGTTTTTACCTTTTAATCCCAACGTAGGTAGTGGACACTGTTGTTCCCTGTCTAGTGGGTTTGTAAACAGAGAAACAAAACATTGTGATTCACCAGAAGAGCTTTTTTTAATGCGGTAATAAGAGACTTTAAAATCCCCAGGATGTTTTGCTAACTCCTTTTCTTTCTTCCCATGTCATTATTATTATTTGGGGATTTATATTGTGGTGATACTTTTTTATTTTAGTTTTTCAATAAGATGCTCTTGTGTGTTGAAAAAGTGAAACTATTGTTTTGTACTGTTCTTTTCTGTTACTATTTAAGGGAGAGCTAAGCCACTATATATAATAGATGTTGCATACAATTTCTCTTAGGAAATGATCTGTTTCTGTGGCTACAGTGAAGTGTAGGAGGCATACAGGTTACACCTTCAGACAAGTCGATGAGGAAACAGCTTGTTAGCCCTTCCCAGAATAAACCAGGCTCATGTAATGAGCTCTCTCAGCCAGTCAAATCAATCCATGTAATGAAGCAGCTCTCATTCAGTGGCTTGATTCACCAAGCCATTTAAGCACTTGCCTGACTTAACCACATCTGAATAATCTTACTGAAGTCAATGCAACCGTTCATGCTTACAGTTGAGTACATTTTTAAACATCTTGCTAAATTAACGGCCTTAAATAGAAAATTAACTTCTAACCCTTCCTGTCCCTGTTCCGTTTCCTGAAGTCTTTGCAGCATGGAGATAAAAGGTGACAATTGCCAGCTTGGAATAGTTTGGGCTGAAGGACACTGTATTCTGTTCCACCAAAATAAAAGCAAGAATGTGTTTTCCTGTGTGTAATTCTGAAGTGCTCCTGCTGTACCCAGGACTCGCTCTTTGCTTCAGATGTTTTCTAATCATTTGGGGCTTCTGTGTGTAAGTTGAGTTTTGTTCTGTTATTGAAACACGTGGTAGGTTCTTGTCCAGCAAGGTTGGAATTTGGTAGTCACCAAGAACAGCCACCAAGTCACTTCATGAATTGCCCAAACTGTTCTCTTTCCTTTATAAATAGTTTACTGATCGGTATCTTCTCACTTGCTTGGTCTTTCTCCTGTAGGTTAAGGAGACCTAAAACGCACCATTTAAAAGAATTCAAGGGGAAGAAGGATTTACGTGGGATGAATTGGAAATGAAAATCACAGGTTGCAACACAAATGCAACTTTGAAATTGTCCTTCCCACCTCTGTTTTGGTGGAGCACACTTCACCGGGAGTCGAGAACATGTTCAGTTCTACCTGTTGCATGTTTTTAACTACTGGTGGAGACTCAGGCTGGTGGGCAGGGGGTGCTTTGCTGTTCCTGATAATCCATGGCAGGAACATCTGGGATTATTTTTCTGGGGAGTGAAAAGGGCTAATGCTGAGCTGTGCCACCTCATTTGTGATGTCTCTGGATTGTCTGCTCTTGCCTTTGTGCATTTGGGGTTTTTCTTCCTCACAGTTCTGGGTTTTATCCCATCCATGCCCCCCCAGTAACATGTTTCCAACCCCACCCACGCAACTGTCTCTGTGTCACGAGGCCTGGGGAACTGCTGGATTTTCAAAGAAGTGATTTGCATCTTGGATCTTTTTACACTGAGATACTCGGATTTCAACTACTCTTTTCAAACAACCCTGCAGCACAAAGCTGCTTCTTGTCAGCATAAAGAAAATTAAAGGTGTCAGAAAAATGGAAGTGGCGTGGTTGCTTTGTTGGGTGTAGTGGTGAGACAGTCACCTGCAGCATTCTAAAGTCTGGCAATTATTTACTGATGCAATTTTTATTTCAGCTGGAGCTCTGCATATGTGTTATAGTGAAGAGGACAGTGTTGGTGTGAGCCATGAACAGAATTGGCAACAGCTTGAGTTCAGGCCCTGCCTGACAAGAAGCCACAGCACAACCCCTGCTTTCACTCCCTGCTTTAAGCCTCAGTAGACTGACAGATAAAACCTGATACTGCCCATGTGTTGTGAAAACTATCTCAGACTGTCCTATCAAAATGTGGGTGGGAACTACATTAAATCTGCTCTCAGGAAACAAGTGAACCAAACTGCCCAGGCCCTGCATTGTGTTCCCCGTGGGCGGTGGCTGTTGGAAGGGAGGCTGGTGAGAACCAGGGTTGCCCTCTTACAGCCATCCTCCTCTTGCACCACCCTCGTGCTGTGTCTTTGCTCTGGGGGCTGTTGTTGGTGTACAGATGGTGTGAGCTCTCCCTGTGCATCTCACCCTGGCTCCAAGTGGTGTGGGCACAGCCCTTCTTGCTGGCCAGGGAATGGGGTGTTGGGAAAGCCAGCAGCAACCCTCCTGCTGTAACATTAAAAATAAGGTTAAAGCCACAGGAAATACAAACATTAAGGTAAGAAAATGTGTAGTTAAACATGTAGTTGCACCACTTTCCCCTAGTCCAGTGCATGATGCACTGCTTCAGAGATGGATCCAAATAACCTGGTCCTCAGCTGTTCCCACTGAGACCAGGCCAGGCAAATGTCCACACTGTTAGAAACCTGCAGGAATAAAAACTGCACTTTGTGATGACTCCCTTGTTCCCAGCCACGGCTGGACCAGCTCCACTGCCTGGGTGTTGCTGCCATTCTTAAAGGACTGTTCCTCAGAGAGCCTATTCTGCAGTTTGGCCTCTTCTAGCAAATGTAGAAAATGGTTTATCTCCTTTCTACAAACGTGTTACATATTTGAAAATCTATGATGTTTTCCCATAGTCCAGTTTTAGGAATTTTGATGATGGTAATTGGAATATGTCAGGCAGGATTTCATTAAACTGACTTTTGGCTGTGTACTTCTCTTCACTTGTCCTTTGATCTTTGTGCATGGACTTGAACTGAACTCCAGGGTCCACTGGAAGCAGATCAGTTCAGACAATATTGTAGAGGTATTTTAATTTTCCAGGGTAATCTCCCTCACACACCTACCCCATGAAGATTAGCACAGAGAAACAGAGGTGCTAAGGGAGAAATGCAAAACAAGCCTCTTTGAGGCAATCTGGATTCCTGGCTCCTAGGTTATGGTACAGGTGTCGTGCAAAGAATGATCAAAGATAGTTTCTGTGAATTAAAAGTCTCTCATTTGAAAACAGTGCTCAGAGTTCCCTTTCAACTGGCTCCTTTCAAGGGCTTTAAAGACATTGAAAGCTGAATTTGTCACCGAGAACCCTGGTTCTGTTGCTGGGGAGGGTAGTGAACGCCTTTTCCAAGGGTGTCTGTGAGTTGAGCGTGGGCTGTGTTTTAAACGAGCTGTCCCTGGTTGGATTCTGACAGCTCACCTTCAGCTTCTGCTGAAACCCAGGGAAAGCAAAGCAGTGATGATGTGTTTGATCTCCTCCTGCCAAAAAGACTGGGTGGTGCCAGTCAGGCCCCAGCTGGAGGGCGCTGGAGGCTGTAGCCAGGATCCCAGCAGTCCATGCACTGGTTGTATGTGTGGGAAATGCTTTTTGTGTGGGCTATTGGAGAGGAGCTGGCTCGCTGCGGTCCGTGTCACAGACAAGACACCATTCCTGGTCCGGACAGTCGAGGGTGCGGGCTGAGAAGCAGACAGGAGGGCTGCTGAACGCACCCAGGCACAAAGCTCCCAACAGAGGCGAGGATGCGGCTTGCTGCGTAGTTCTGTTCTCATTTCTCAGATGTTTCGGACATACAAGGACACCAAGTTATTTGCAGCTTGCAGTATGGTGGCAAGTCACACCTCCCTCCCCACTGACCAGTCTGGGTTAACTAACTGGGTTGTGGCACACAGTCTGCAGTGAATCACAAAGTACTGGAGCCAAGTTAGATGGTTTAAGAGTCCTGTTACCCAGGTTGATTTGTATATTGCTTCCCCTGGAATTGGCCTGTTTGTAGTGAGATAAATTACATCTTCCTCCAACAGTTCTCTAACGAGCACTGATTGCCAAGGAGGTGTCCAGGCCAGGCTTCTGGAAAACAAACCTGGGCAGCAGCGTGCTCATCCCTCTGGTTGCTGGTCTGTTGGTGAGACAAGAGCTGCACAAAGCCACAGGCTTTGTATCTGCTGCAAACGAGGAGAGGAAGTGGGAAGAGTCCTGGTCCTACCTCACCGTCCATGGGAGGAGCAGGATGAATCCAGTGCATGCAATACACACTCGGGATATGATGGCTTTTAACAGCTGCTAAAAGCCTGGAGCGCTGTTCATTACTTAACGGTGTGGAGTCCTACCCTGGGCAAGACTTCGTGAGTTCCGTCTCTTCACGTTAGAAAAGAGCAGTTGGACCCTGTCCCAGCTCACAGCCAGGGTGTCCTGGTCATGCTGTCCCTAACAGTCACCCAGCCCTTCATTGTGTGTGCCTTGAAAAGGCTTCGCAGGAGGAATAACGCTGTCCTCTAAAACACTTCCTTACCAAACTGCCCGCAAGTCCTTGCTGCTTGTGGTTGGCCCCTGTAGAGCACCCGGCTCCCGGCGCACGGAGGCAGCAGCGCAGGTCCTGTGGCTGCACAGAGCGACTCCGCTGTCATGAACAGAGCCTGCACCGGCTCATTCCAATGCTGACATGGGAGACAGCTCTGGAATGAAGAGGACCTGCCTGCCCACCGTGCCTGCCGCGCACATCTCCGTCTGCCAAAGCCGGGCACCGAGCCGTGGATCCACGCAGCGCTCTGGTCCCTGGCTCTGCCCCCTCGCCTCCCACTGCTGCCCAGGAGGGAAAGGCTCAGACCCTGCTGCCGTCTGGGTCCAGCCGTGTCCTGCTTGGAAGCGGAGGTGTTACAACACTGGTAACGAACAGCTCTTTGGTGGGAAAACTGCTGGAGGAGCAGCCAGCGTACAGCTCCAGCTGCCTTGGGCTCCTGTCCCAGAAAAGGGGTGCTGTGGGGATGCCAGTGGAACTGGGAAACGCACAAATAAAGTATTGAAAGGTTTTCACAGAGAAGGGAAAGGGAAGTAAAAAGGTGAGGGAAAGCTGGAGATCAGTGTTGATGCTTTTTGGGAGTTTTTCTGTTCAGCTGTTGGAGTTAGTTCAGTGGTGGAGAAAACAAAACCAGAATAGCTTGGCTTGCAGGCACATTCCCTGAGAAAGCACAGGAGAGAGTTTTGGAAAGTTTTTATTGGCAAACTGAAAAAATAAATACATGCAGTCCCACCTATGACACAGTGTGGCCTCAGTGTGCCAAGCACCTCTATTTTCGAAGGAAAAATGGCAACACAGGTGTAACAGCACAGAGAGACGGAGGAGAACTGGAATGGAGTCCTTGGAAACTTGTACTGGATCATCCCAGCACTGTTCAGTTGTAACTTCAGCCCCCGGCCCCCAGTTCCTGCAGACACCACCTCTGCACACCCTGACCCCTGCAGCTCCTGGCCCCCTAAGCCACTGGTCCCTCACCCTCCAATCCTCACCAGCCCCTGGCACCTCAGCCCCCAACTCCCACAGCCTCCAATCCTGCTCTCCCTGCTCTTGCAGCTCCCAGACCCCACCCCCCTTGCTCTTGAACTACTCAATACCCACATCCTCCATCCTCAGAGTCCCCACTCCCACTGCACCCCCTCGCTCCAACAACCCCAACTCCTGCACCGCTCATACCCCCAGGCTGCTGACGCCCCCACTCCCTCAATCCCTGCTTCCTGCAGCCCCCTTAGGCCCAGCCCTTACAATCCCCTCTCCCCTCACCCCTTGCTCCCGCACCTCTTGCTCCCTCAGCCCCCATTCCATGCAATCCCTGCACCCCCTGCTCCCATGTCCCCCAGTCCCATAAACCTCTTCGGCCCCACAGCCCCCCCTTTCACACCCCTTGTTCCTGTGGCCTTAGGGCAGCCTTCCAGTACTGCAAGGGGCTCCGGGAAAGCTGAGGAGGGGCTTTGTCCAAGGGCGTGTAGTGACGGGACGAAAGTGGCTTTAAATTGGAAGGGGGAAGATTTAGGGTTAGACTTTAGGAAAAAATTGTTGACAATGAGGGTGGGGAGGCCCTGGCCCAGGTTGCCCAGAGCAGTGGTGGCTGCCCCATCCCTGGAGGTGTTCAAGGCCAGGTTGGATGGGGCTTTGAGCCCCTGACCAGTGGGAGGTGTCCCTGCCCGTGGCAGGGGGTGGAACTGGATGGGCTTCCAGGTCCCTTCCAACCCAACCCATTCTCCGATTCTGACTCCTAATCCCGCCCCCTCCCTCCCCGTCCCCGCATCCCGGGGGGCGGAGCTGCGGCGGGGCGGGGCGGGGCCGCCCCTTCTCGCGAGAGTGCAGCGGGCGGCCATGGCGGGCTACTGGGACGGTCCCGAGGGCGAGCAGTGCCCGAGCCGCGCCTGGCTCACCACCAGGGTCGGCGCCGCCGCGGGTGGGAACGGGGGCACCAGGGGCGGGGGGCGGCGGGGCTGACCCGGCCAGGCCCGGCCAGGCCAGGCCAGGCCAGGCCCGGCCCGGCGTGACCCGGTGTCCCCGCTGTGTCCCGTAGGGCTGGTCGGGGCCGCGTACCGGATCGTGCTGCTGCAGCCCGGGTCGGCGCTGGCCGCGCTGCAGATGGCGGCGACCGACACCGTCACCATGGGTAAGGGCAGCGCGGGGCCGGGCGGCCTCCAGGGGACACCTTGGAGGGGCCTCCAGGGGACACCTTGGAGCGGCCTCAGGGGACGCGGGGACGCCTTGGAGGGGCCTTCAAGGGCTCCGGGAAAGCAGGGGAGGGGCTCGTGGTCAGGGGGTGCAGGGACAGGGCGAGGGGGAACGGGTTTTAGGTGAAAGAGGGGACACTGAGATCTTGGGAAGAAATGTTTTGCTGTGAGGGTGGGGAAGCCCTAACCCAGGCTGCCCAGAGCAGTGGTGGCTGCCCCATCCCTGGAGGTGTTCAAGGCCAGGTTGGATGGGGCTTTGAGCCTCTTGATCCAGTGGGAGGTGTCCCTGCCCATGGCAGGGGGGTGGAACTGGATGGGCTTTGAGGTCCCTTCCAACCCAAACCATTCCATGATTCCATCCTTAGTACAGACGGTGCTGAGGAGCAGCCAATGCTTCCTCCTGCCACACTGCCCCCAATGCACAGCTGTGTCTGAGGGGACAGGATGGGAGAGAACAGCACGGTTCCCACGCACTGACAGTATTTTCTTTTGGATTGTGTAATACCAGGAATCACACAGGTGATGGCAAATTAATGCTTGGGGTAGAGGAGCAGCTGTGCCAGCACGGGCTGAAGATACAGGTGAGGCAGTCACTGCCTCCCGTCTTTGTTATTTATATTTAAAGACTTGTCCTTTCTCTGAACACCAGGTAACGCAGTTTTTGCAGCCTGGAGTAAAAGTTACAGTCTGTGTATTCACAGAACAGCTCTTTATGGACAAAACTGTAGTGGAAACAAACTTTTTACTTCATATATTTAGGTGTTGTGTGTTATAAACCACACTTACTGAAGAACAAACACAATGTTTTTGATGGCAAAAACATCATGCGGTTTAGCCAAGAGGAAACCATTGTAGTTGTGTGGAATTGTCTGTGTTTTGCCAGAGTAAGTGGACACTGAATGGATAAGCAGGGAGCTGAGGGGACTGTTCCAACTGCAGATGCAGATCCACACGGCCGGAGCTCCCC
This sequence comes from Dromococcyx pavoninus, assembly GCA_033558185.1. Classification (NCBI taxonomy): domain Eukaryota; kingdom Metazoa; phylum Chordata; class Aves; order Cuculiformes; family Neomorphidae; genus Dromococcyx; species Dromococcyx pavoninus. Next base: position 81,046 of record JAUMJL010001186.1, on the reverse strand, counting down.
AGTCCCTTGGCAAGTGCAGGTTTGCTTCTCACCAAACTCATCGTGGTTTTCAGTCTCATTTAGTGCTCTGCACCGGGAGCTGTTTCACAGCTCTGAAACAGGACGTGGAATCTCCTGTGGTGAGCAGAGCCATGGGTCATTGTCACGGAGCAGATAATGTAACAGTGGTGGTACTGATAACCGCACTCATCCTAAACCAGCACATCAAGTCCTCTCTCCAGTTCCTGCACCTGGGGAAGGGCTTACCCTGCCCACCAGACTTGGGATCGGAAGCCTGTGTGTGTTTTACCTGCAGAGTCCTTGGCCCAAAGCAGGGAAGCTGGGATACAGTCCTTGCTCCGTGGGGTTTGTGTCTTCAGTGCTCTTTTCAGTTGACTTTAGGTCCAGCATAATATCATTTTCTGCTGAAAGCCCCCAGTGCTCGTTGCATAACCTGAGCTTGGGGTTTGCTGGCTTACCCTGGAGATGGAAAATTTCAATCCTGGACATTTTTGTTGTTCCCAAGAAAAGTTAATTGAAATCTGCAGATGGTGCCTGGTAGCCAGCTTCACATTTCATGACTAAGAGCCTGTATTACAAAGAAAAGCTTTTAGTGCATTTGCTTTACACAGCTGTTTGCCAGGGTGTTCAGTTATAGATGTAGGATCTGATGGGACAGGGTTTGTGGTTCAGTGGACAGGACAGTGTGACTTCAGAATTTCTTAATTCAGTTTATGAAATCAATTTACAAAATCAAAATCAGTTTATACAAAAAAAAAAATCCTCGAACTCAATCCATTTTTCTGCTGTCCAAAAACCACAGAAAGCCCTGAGTGGGCAGAGGAGTGAAGTACTGGCACAAACCCACTGTCAGGAGGCCAGAGCTGGCTGGGTTTTTCAACCTACATCCCTGTGAGAGTGGGTCCACGTGGAGCTGAGCATAGAGCCCTGTGAGAGCTGTGCTATCTCCTGCACCAGGGGGATTGTGCTGCTGAGGAACCTGCTCTGCAATTCCCTTACCCTGGGCTGGCTGGAGTCCTGCTGCCTCATCCTGGTTGTGGTGCCCCTGGGTATCCAAAAGCAGATCTTACTTGGTTTTCCTCTTTGCCTCCAGAGGGGCTGTTGTATGGTGCCACGTGCCTCAGAAACATACCTGGCATGGGTGTGATTATCCCTTCCTTGAGGGGCTTTGTTTTGCTTCTTCACCCCTTGTTTGCAGCTACGCTGGGAGCTGTGTTCGGCGTAACGACCTGCCTCAGCGCCCAGGTCCGAGAGAAGCCCGAGGATCCACTGAACTATTTCATAGGAGGCTGCACCACAGGCGCCGTCTTGGGTGCAAGAGGTAAGGTGGATAACACCTGGGATGGAATGAGCCCTCCCTGGGTTTAGGAACCTTCCTGTTAGGGGAAAATGTCAAACAACCTTGATGTCAGGTGTATTTGATAACGATTCATCTCAGCGTGTGGGTTCCATTTTGCACCAGTTCTGCTGACACTGTTGTACAGGGCTGCTAAGATAAATATGGCTGCTACGGGAGAGCAGGGATAACATCGAGCTCATTTACAGGATGAAACCAGAGCTGATCTGGTACTGCCAGTTATAACTTGAAATGACATGGTATGAAAAACATAATTGTGAAAATCCGTGTTTTCACAATAAATCACTTTTGTAGTGATTTATTTCACACAGAAAATATAATCTAATGTGTGCCCTGTGAATTCGTCCTGTACTTTGAGGGACAACCTGAGTCCTGTTGCTCCTGTGGCATCTTGTCAGGCTGGATGAGCTCCTGCTGGTATTTGTACTACTCTGTTTTCTGCAGACATTTTCAGACTCCGTGTTAAAGATGTGAGGAACTTATTTAAATTGTAATTGTGGTGAAATAGAATTCATCTTTACTTCTTCTGCTTGCTGAGCTGATGAGAGTTTGAAGCAGTGATTGTTATTTATGTCCCTGAAATATGCAGTTTAAGTTTGCTGTGTAAGGAGATGGGGTGGTTGGTTACAGAAATTTGGTATTTCAAACTGCAGGCCAAAAGCTTGAGAAAACTTAATTTAAAAGTCACTTTCCTGATTTGTGTGGGCAAGCGGAGTTCCTCGTGGTCAAGGGACTGTGAGTAGCTCATGGAAAAATGCAGAACCTGTGAAGATCTTTTATGTATTTCTTGTGCTCTAACAGGTCCTTTGTGATCTGATTTGTCTTCTCCAGCTCACAGCTACATGACCGGTACCACTGCGTGTCTGGGGCTGGGAATCACTGCTGCTCTGATCAAGATCGGGAACAAGGAGGGCTGGAGGCTGACGGGGCCTCCCAAGCTGTAGGCGCCGCCGTTCTCCCTGCGCGCTGTCCGAGAGCTCTTCGTGATGGGCGATGTGTAATAAAGACACTGGTAGATCAGCAGCTGTCCCAGGGCATTGCTGTTGTCCAGATGTTTGCAGCGTTGGGGTTGGGATGCACAAAGGTGGAGCTGTTGGAGAGGAAGCTCCGCTCTGCTGCTCCTGCTGGCATTGTTTTGTCATCCACAAGTGACTTGGCCTCTGTGTCTCCGTTGCACACACAATGGGTACAATTGCTGGTTTCAGGCCTTTGAGAAGTTTAGATTGGATATGAGAAAAAATGTTGTTACTTGAGTGGTAAAAAGTGGTGAAGCTCTGGCAGAGGCTGCCCAGGGCAGTGGGGGAGTCTCCGTCCCTGGAGGGGTTCAAAAACCATGTAGACATGGCACGTGGTGACATGGTTTAGTATGCACGGGGATGTTGTGCTGATAGTTGGACTGGCTGAGCTTAGAGGTCTTTTCCAACCTTAATGATACTGTGGCTCTTAAGAATTATTCTTGTAGTTTCAAGTGGGTCCTGCAGGATTCTTTGCAAGGGCTGGAATTGCTCCATGCTGATCCATTAGTAAGAGTTTGGAGTCAGAAAGAAGAGACCCTTGTTTCCAGGCTGAGGATGAGGGTTTTGAGTTGGGGGAAGGAAGTATGGGTGGCCCACAACGAGGTATGTGAGAGCCTGGGGAAGTCTGGAGCTCAGAGCTTCAGCTGGGGAGTGGCTGAAGTCGAAAGAACCCCCAGAGAGCTTCCTGCTCAGAGTTGGAGTGAGTTGCTCAGAGATGCATCCCGTTGAATTTTCCGTGTCCAAACTGAAGCAGGTCTAGCAAAGGCACCAGGATGTAGAGGGCTGAGACACAGGATACAAGAGAAGAGGTGGGGAGAGCTGCATTGTTCAGCCTGGAGAACAGGCAGCCAAGCACTGGTCTGGTGCTGCATTCCCACAAGTTGATGGTTATGGAGGAGGCACGCTCAGGCACACAGGGAAGCACAAGTTGCAGAAAGAGAAATTCTAACTGGATAGAAGGAAAAAAAAATCTCCCAGTTGGAGTAGGGAAGTGCTGAACAATGTACTGGGAGAGGCTGGGAAAGCATCATCTTCAGGGACACAATTCAGCCAGACACATGGGAATGTGAGGATACAGGGACAGGACATTTGAGGAGGGGGTGCGAGTTAATTGGCAGGGAATGTGAGCCCTGGGGAATCAGGGATATTGGGGCAGGGGAACAGGGAGGTGGGAGGGGAGGGGACAGGAGACATGGAGCAGGATGCAAGGAGAGTGGGGACTCCAGGCCAGCAGAGGAGGGGACAGGGTGGCATCGGGAGGCATGGTCATAGGCATGGCAGCTCTGTGGGGACTCCTCGAGGGGGCGGGATGGTCCTGGGGGGTACTTGGCGTGGGACAAGGGGGCAGTGGCCTTATCTGCTCCCTGGCACCAGGGTTGGGGGATGTCTGGCTCCTCAGTGCAGGGGTTGGTGGGGATGAGCTCCAGGTCAGGAGCACAATGTGGGGAGGGTGGTGTCACCCACCATAGGGCTGCGACAGCAGGGGTTTCTCTCCCACCCAAGGACATATGGGGGGGGCCCTGCTTCACCTTGGGCTCTGGACATGAGTGAGGCTTAGAGGGGTTTGATAGTCCAGAGATTCCCAACAGGAGCTGCCCAGGTTCACCTGGGGTTTACAGCCCTGTCCACACCTTCCTGCTGCCCGAGAGCAGAAGAACCTCCAGCAGCTTCCACCTTCCCCGTTCCTGTCCTCAGTGGACCTGGCTGTCCTCTCCACCCTGTCGTGGGGCTCCGGCCACCGGCCCTCCCTCCGCCTGGGCCTCTCCCAGCCGCGGCCACGTGTCCCGTCTGGGCTATAATTACCCGGACACATTCCTGGGGGGTCACAGGAGCTTCCCGGAGCAGCGGCAGGCGGTAAGGGGGGACGAGTGCGTGGCAGGGCAGAGCGTGGCATTCCGTGTGGCAGCGCAGGGCACGGCACGTGCTGTGAACCGCACCCTGTGGCGTGTGGCATGGCTGAGGACACGCGACCCTGTGCAAGCGCAGTGAGGCGCACGTGGGGTGCTGTGTGGGTCAACAGCTTCGTCCTGAGGGTTCAGCAATGAGGTGGATGAGAGTCACCAGCCCCCGGGGCGGGCAGCGTGGCCTCTCGGTCTCACCTATGGGGCTGCAGTTTTGCCAAGGGGTGGAGTTCGGCTGTGTTGCAGGAGCAGTTTCTGGTGGCCTCAGCTATGGGGTAGAGGCTTTGGTGATGGAGTTGGTGGCTTTCCCTATGGAGCAGTGCCAGTAGCAGAAGCCGGTGTCCCCAGGGGCCAGAGGTTCTGGCTATGGGCGACAGCACCCTGACTCCCCATTCTTGACATGAGCCGACGATGTGCGCTCACAGCCCAGGCCAACCGTGTCCTGGGCTGCATCCAAAGAAGCATTGACAGCAGATCAAGGGAGGTGATTCTACCCCTCTGCTCTGCTCTTGTGAGACCTCACCTGGAGTGTTGTGTCCAGTTCTGGAATCCCAAACTTAAGAAGGACGTGGAGCTTCTCGAGCGGGCCCAGAGGAGGCTGCAAAGATGATCTGAGGGCTGGAGCACTTCTGCTATGAGGACAGGTTAATAGAGTTGGGGTTGTTCAGCCTGGAGAAGACAAGGCTTCGGGGGGACCTCACAGTGACCTTCCAGTACTGAAAGGGGCTCCAGGAAAGCTGGGGAGGCACATTTTTCAAGGACAATTAGTAATAGGACAAGGGGGAATGGCTTAAAACTGGAAGGGGACAGATTTTGGTTAGATGTTAGGAAGAAATTCTTCACAATGAGGGTGGTGAAGGCCCTGGCAGAGGTTGCCCAGGGAGGTTGTGGCTGCCCCATCCCTGGCAGTGTTCAAGGCCAGGTTGGATGTGGTCTTGAGCAGCCTGGTCTGGTGGGAGGTGTCCCTGCCCATGGCAGGGGGTTGGAACTGGATGGGCTTTAAGGTCCCTTCCAACCCAACCCATTCTGTGGTTCTGCGTGTTCCCACAGGCAAGATGTGGGTTGCAGAAGGGCCGGCCCCAGCCCAGTGGCACCTGCGGGACAAGGCCCATGCTGGACACTTCCTGACCACGGCTGACCACCTCCGCACCGCAGGGCAGCTGGTGGACGTGGCTGTGGGCCCGGAGGGGGACGTGGCCCATGCTGTGGTCCTGGCCTCCATCAGCTCCTTCTTCCACAGCTTCCTGGAGGGCAGGACCAGAGAACTGTGCCAGGGCCCCCTGCCCCGCATCCCCCTTCCCCCCGGGGCCACACTGTGGGGCTGGCGGGCAGTGCTGGCCTTTGCCTATGGGGGAACTCTGCCCCACGGCCGGGAGCAGGAGGTGGAGGCGGCGGCCCACGCCCTGGGGGCCCCACGGGTGGTGGCCGCCTGTGCCCCACGGCTGGAGAGTGGCCCCCAGGAGGGGAGTCCCGAACCTCTGGAGGAGCAGTGGGAGACACTGAGAGCCATGGAGCAGCTCCACGCCAGTGGCCTGGGCTGTGACCTCCAGCTCCGGGCAGGGGATGAGGTCATTCCAGGTGAGCTGGGGGTGGGGGTCTCCTGGGAGGGGTGGGGGACGGGGCACACCGGGACAGCCGGGTCCCCTGGCAGGGACACTGGGGCTGAGGGTCTGGGTGGGGAGAGGAGCCAGAGGTTCCTGGGTCCCCTGGGGAGAGCTGGGGGTCTGCATGGGGTGCAGGACGCTTGTTGAGGGACTGCGCGGTGCAGAGTCCCCCACTGTCCCCACCATCCTTCCTCCTTCCCCCTAGTTCAGCGCCTGGCCCTGAGCTGCTCCTGCGACTTCTTCCGTGCCCTCTTCACCTGCCCCATGCGGGAGGCCACCCATGACCCCGCCGCCCCGCTGGCCACCGGGCTGTCCCCGGCCGAGCTGCACCTGCTGCTCTCCTTTGCCTACACAGGGGCCGTGGCAGGGCCGTGGCCCACGGTCCTGGAGGCAGCCGAGACCTCCCTGCGCTACCAGGCCTGGGGGCTCCTCACCCTCTGCCTGGATGTCTTCACCCGTGGTCTGACCCCGGAAACTGGTCTGGACGTGCTGGCCTTTGCTGTGGCTTACGGGCTGGCCCAGGTGGGCCGCGTAGCAGAGGACTACATCTTGGCCACGTTCCCCAGCGTGGTGGCTACACCAGCCTTCCTGGACCTTCCTGCACACCTTCTCATCCGCCTTCTCCGCTCTGACGGTCTCAATGTCCTCCATGAACTCGAGGCCTTGGAAGCGGCATCCCGGTGGCTTATGGCCAATGGAGATGGCCAAGAGGATCTAGCCAAGGAAGTCCTGTCGTCTGTTCGCTTTGCCCTCATGTCTGGCCGGGAGCTGAAGAAGATACCATCAGTGACTGCTGGGGTAGCCGACCCTAAGGTCCTCCATGAGCTCGTGGCAGCAAGTTTGGCCCCTATGGCCCAGCTGCCGTGTCGAGTGCGTTCCTGGCAAGAGGTGCTGGTGGTTTGTGGTGGAGACAAACTGACAGCCAACCTGGCTGCCCGCAAGCCCAGCGAAAACCTCTGGTTTGCCCACCGCTACCTCAGCGCCGTGGGGCTGGTGAAGAGGGTGGAGTGGCGGGCACTGGGACACTTTCCTGACGGCCCACGCTTCCGCCATGCTATAGCTGTGGTGGGCAACATCCTCTACATCCTGGGTGGAAAGCGCTACTATGGGGTGCGTGACACCCTGGCCAGTGTCTACAGGTGAGAGCTACAGAGGTCATAGAGGTGCCATGTGGCACCAGGACATTGTGGGATCAGAGGAAGCATCGGTGGAGCCAGAGCTGCCCTGTGAACCCAAGGCACTGTGGGACTGCAGCTGGCCAGGTGGCCCCAAGGCTGCTTAGGATAGCCTGAGCATAGGATCGGGAGATTCCCTCCCACTTTTTGGGGGATAGGGTAGGGGGGCTCCTGCCTGGAGATGCTGCAGGGCATTATGGGTTTAGTATTGCCCAGAAGGAAGGGATATTCCCATACAAGGGGTCCATGCGGTGCCAAGGCGTTATGGGATTGGCTGGTTGTAGGTGGGTTGTTGCCCTCAGCGGTGCCGGCATCACCTCATGGCGCTGTAGGACACAGGGAGTCTCTTTTCCCCTTTCTGTGTCTCAAACACAGGTATCAGCCCATGGACAATTCCTGGGAACGCCTGGCCAGCATGAGTTGTGGGCGGAGCTACTTTGCGGCTGCGGCACTTGGGGATGTCATCTATGCCTTGGGGGGCTGCTCGGGGGAGCAATACTGCACAGACACCGTGGAGTGCTATGACGTGGCCAAGGACACCTGGAGGTGAGACCACTCCACGTGAACACTCACTTTCCTCTGTCCCAGCAGCCCCTTGCTTTGGCCAGTGGTGCCCATTGAGTGACCTCTGGGTCACCAACCCTCCAACAGAGAACAGGCCTACAGTGGCCTTTGGGAGAGGTCTATTGGGTGAGGAGCCACCATGTCCCTTGAGGGTCACTGGGGGTTGGCCAGTGTTGCCTATTTGTTGGTGGATTAGTTTTTGGCCAATAGTATTCCTTGAGGGCCTGTTGGCCATCTGCCAACGACACAACCCACTTAAACATCTTCCAGCTACGTTCACTGGGTGCTCTGTTGGGTGTTGGCCGACGTTGTCCATTGAGGGATTCCACTGTGGGTTGACCAACGGTGTCTTTTGGGGTCTATAAAGTGTTGAACAGTGAGTGATGCCCTTTGGGCCTCCGTTACGTGCTGATGCCACCCAGTGGGGCTCGCTGGGTGTTGGCCAGCATTGCCCGCTGAGCAGTCAACGGAGCCAAGGCTCACTGGGGAACTTTGGGACAAGCAGTCACTTTGGGGCAGCCCTGCTTAACCTGCCCTTCACCCCCTCCCTCTCTCCTTGCCCAGGAGGTGCCAGCCTCTGCCGATGGCTCTGTGTGGGCTCGTGGCTTGTGTCCTGGATGGTGCCCTCTACGTGTCAGGGGGGTGTGACGAGGCGGGCCAGTGCCAGGCGTCCTTGCTGCGCTACATCCCAAGTGCCCCTGCCACAGTCCTGGCCCCCATGAATGGGCAGCGAGCTGGGCACATCATGGAGGAGGCAGGCGGGCAGCTCTACGTGGCCGGGGGGCTGTGCCAGCGGGACGGGCAGACTGACTACAGGGACCAACTGGCCTTTGAGGTCTACAGCCCCAAGCTGGATGTCTGGGTCCTTCTCAGCCCCCTGCCCCAAGCCCACGTAGTAGGGGGTGCAGCTGTGTTGGGGGGGGAACTGATTGTACTGGGAGGGTACAGCTATGAGACCTACCGGGACACCCATTTGATCCACGCCTACCAACCGGGTGCCCGGCGCTGGATCACCCGGGGCACCTTGCCCCATGCCTACACTGACCTCCAAGCCTGTGTCCTCACTGTACCCCCTGCCTTGCGCGGCCCCAACTGCCTTGAGAACTCCTTGAGTTCATCTGACGCCCCCAATTATACTTAAGGGGGCTCAAATGCTCTGCACCCCACGCTGGGATCCCCAGGTAGCATCCCTGGGTACCTCTACAGGACAAAATTGCACCCCTCAAATCTCTGCCCCAAAATAGGTTCCTGCTGTTGTTTCTGGCAACCCATCGCTCCCAGGGAATGTGCCCCAGGTGGTGGGGATGCTGTGGGACTCCCCACACTGCAACCCTCTGCTCCCCTGCCCTGAGCCCTTCACTGGGAGCTGGGGATCCCCCAACTCCCTCTCCTCCCCCGGGTTAAATAAAAGTGGCTCCCGAACTGCCCATCTGAGTCTCGTTGTTTCTGCAAGGGAACACAGACATCCAGTTGCTTCTCCCAAGGAACAGGAGAGCAACACCCTGAGTGTCCTTGATGGGTGGTGGTGGGGACAAGGACTGCCTGGATTCTTGGATCCCCTGGGGACTGGTGGGTGGAGGGCACTGGGACTCTGGGTGCATTGAGCTTGGGGGAGATGTAGATGTGTCTTGGGATGGAGAAGCATTTTGGGTGCATGGGGAACAAGAGGGTCCTGGTGGTGCCAGGGTTTTGAGGTAGGTGGAAGGCATTGGGGGGTCCTGGGGCCTTTGGAGTTCCTAGGTGGTTCTGGGAGGTCTTGGCTTCCTGGAATGACCTGGACTGCTTGTTGTGTGGAGACATGGAGAATCCTAGGGAGGTCTTGCAAGGAGAGGAGGAGGTAATGGGCATTCTGGGAGCTATTGGGCTACCAGTGGTAGCTTTGGGGAGGGAACTGAGAGTCCTGGGACAGGACTGAGTGTACAGGAGGTTCTCATGGCTCCCCCAAACAGTATTTTAGATGGGTCTAATGAGTGCTGTGCAGAGGGAGGCAGTCACTTCTCTTGGTCCTTGCTCCTGTTTACCCAGCGCAGGCTTCTCTTGCTCTTTCTTTGCTGCCAGGGTGCACTGCTGGACTGTGCTCACCTTTCTGCTGACCAAGGCAAGCAGGCAATGTGGAGCCTTTTGACTCCACCAACGAAACCCCCTGTTTCTTTCTCACACTTCCCAAAATGTTTGGGTGATTTCTGCATCCTGGACATCTTGTTGTAGTGTGATCCTTCACAAGACACATCCATCACCCTCCTCCCCCATTTCCAGCCATCCCATGATGGGCCATGCAGAGGCAGCAGCATTACTGTTTCCTGAAGGTCTTATGTGACAATGGGACATGCGGAGGGGTGTTTTTCCCACATGATTCAATCCCACAGTTGGGACAAAAGTCAGGAACCTGAATATAGAGGATATTTTCCTCTCTATCTTCACCATCCCGAGCACTGCAATGTTGTCCCCCTGTACCCTGCTGGGGCTGTGGGAGGTCAATGAAATTAAACAGGTACCCATCAGAAATTCCAGCAGAGAGGATATTTATTCTGTGATTCAGAGCCTGTCACTGAGCTGAAAGCATGGTGCATCTCCATTTGCATCACGGGACAGAAGCAGGTGGGACACAGAGCACAAAGGGAGCTGCTTCCCCACACTCATCCTGGAACGAGGTAGCATCAGCCCCAAACCATCACCAACCGGTTCGGGACATCTCCCCTGCCAAGTACCTAAGGAATTATTTCAGATCTGGAAAGCTCAGGGGGAATGGGAGTGACAGCAGGGGAAGGAGCTGACGGGATTTCCCCTGGGCAAACAGGTCTTTCCCCAGTAAAACAGGAATACGTGAAACAGAGCTGCAACCTCCATCTCTTCCTCCGAACACGCAGAAGCATTTACAAGGTGTTGCCAGCATATTTCACTCTGACCCCACCAATGGCCTCGACACCCCTGTCCAGGCTGTAAGCAGAAGGGGCCCTCGGGGGACCCAGCTCTGAGACCACCAACTCTCTGGAGAAAGGCTTGAACAAAGCATTCTGAGGACGATGGTGGATCCACAGCTCCTTTGTGGTGCAGAAGGAGGAACTTGCAGGAGGACTGCGCGGGATCCCCAGGTCTTTAATCGTGCAGTAAGTGACCTCAGGGCACAACTCTACCTCCTTGATGGTACAGAACGTGGGGCGCTGGGGGGGAGTTTTGAAGCTGCTGAAATGCATTGCAGAGCTTCCTGTCGACTCCCTCCACTCCAGCAGTGGGTGCTGCACCGCTTGGGTCTGCAGGGACTTGTGCCTGGAGGGCCACCCCGCCAGCCATGCTGCCAGTGCCAGCAGTGTCAGGACCAGCAGAGCCAAGCAGGCCAGGTAGAACACCCAGTGCAGCAGGCAGCAGTGCCTCAGCACCCACTGCCCCCACTGCGGACCCTCCCCACCTGCTCGCAAGCGCAGCACGGGCACAGAGGGTGCTGGGCTGGAGCAGGGGCAGAGGGGCAGGGGGGCAGGAGGAGGGGAAGGCGCAGGCTGGGTGAAGCGTGTGGTGTTTGGGGAAGCTGCTGGTGTTGAGGCAGAAGTGGAAAGCATCGTGGTGGAGACCAGCGGCGTGGTCGATGTCAGAGGAAGAGATGAAGATCTGACACTGGAAGAGGCCTCTAGCGTGGCAGTAGAAGGCGCTGCTGTGGAAGGGGTGGACACCATAGGAGAGGCATAGGGGTTGGTGGTGCTGACAGCAAGGGTGGTTTGGGTATGGCTACGGGTGGTGGTAGGGCTGGTGCTCACAGTGGTTGGCAGTGAGGTGGTGGAGATGAGGGTGGTGGATCTCCGTGAGGTGCTGGGAGTCTGTGTGGGTGTGGTGGTGGTGGTGGCTGGTGCAGGAGTGGTGGCACTGGGAACTCTGGTGCTCGCAGGCATTGGAAGCGAAGTGCTTGGGGTGAAGGTGGACTGAGGGGTGCTGAAGGGAGGTCTTGTGGTAGCGAGCAGAGGCCAGGTAACCGCACGGGACATAGTGTGCTCTTCAGGGATGGATGGATGCGGGAGCGTGTTTGTGGTAGCTTTCTCCACCGTTTCTTCCCCATCACCATATTCATCCTCTTCCTCCTCATCCGCGTCCCCCATGTTGCCGCAGTTGGCCTTGAAGTGGATAACGGGCCTCCGCCAGTGCTCACGGGGGCTTTGGCACACCACCTTCTCCGGGGCAACCTCCACCTTTGTCTTCTCCAGGCCCCGCTCGGGCTGATAGACAGTGTCACTGTTCCTCCGGATCCAGGTCCTCAGGTAGTACAGGTTGCAGTCGCAGTGCCAGGGGTTCTCAGTGAGGAAGACATACGCGAAGAGGTGCCCCTCAGGGAAGAAGTCGGTGGGCAGGGTCCGCAGGCGGTTTCCCGAAAGCCAGAGCGTCTCCAGACTTTGCAGGTCTTGCAGCAGCTCTTTGGGGAGCTCCTTCAGGGAATTGTCTGACAGGTCCAAGTCCTTGAGTGCCCTCAGCCCCGCAAAGACATCCTGGGGCAGCGTCTGCAGCCGGTTCCCCCGCAGGTCCAGGTCCTGCAGCCGCGGAACGGCGTGGAAAGCCCCCGGGGCCAGCATCACCAGGGCGTTGTGGGCCAGGGCCAGGCGGGTGAGCGCGGGCAAGCCCTGCAGGGCAGGCAGGGCCACCAGTGCATTGCGGGAGAGGATCAGCTCCTTCAGGGACGGCAGCGGAGTCTTGGTGTCCAGGTCCCCCAGCTCGTTGTCGGACAGGTCGAGGTCCTGCAGCTCGACGAGGGGCAGGAAGGTGGCGGTGGAGAGGGACGCCAGGCGGTTGGCGTTGAGCAGCAGGATGCCCGTGTTCATGGGCAGGCCCGGGGGCACGGCGCTGAGAGCCTGCCCCGTGCAGTTCACCTCCAGGATGTCCTTGACCTTGTTCATCTCCGATGGGCAGGGCTGGCCTGGGTCATCAGTGCTGGCTGGGGGCAGCAGGGCCAGGAGGATGAGTGGGAGCAGGACGAGGATGTGCATGGCCTGGAGGGGAGAACCAAGAAGCGTGAGAACAGGCAGGCACGAACCTATGTGTTGCCTTTGTTCCTGTGCAAGCACCGTTCACAACAGAGCTGCCATCCCCTGCCAAGCCCTCTGGGAACACTTTGAGCCCCACGGCTTCTCCCTGGGAGGATGGAAGGGAGAGATGAATCCCACACCTGTTGCCAGCGACCACCACATCGCCTCTGCTATGAGGCCAGGCTGAGAGAGTTGGGGTTGTTCAGCCTGGAGAAGAGAAGGCTCCGGAGAGACCTCAGAGCAGCCTCCCAGTACTGAAAGGGGCTCCAGGAAAGCTGGGGAGGGACTTTTTACAAGGGCAAGTAGTGACAGTATGAGGGGGAACAGCTTCAAACTGGAAGGGGGAAGATTTACATTAGACATTGGGAAGAAGTTCTTCACGATGAGGGTGGAGAAGCAGTGATACAACTTGACCAGGGAAGTTGTGGCTGCCCCATCCCTGGAGGTGTTCAAGGCCAGGTTGGCTGGGGTCTTGAGCAGCCTGGTCTAGTGGGAGATGTCCCGAGCCATGGCAGGGGTGTGGAACTGGATGGGCTTTGAGGTCCAGCAAGGAGACACCACCTCTGCCCTTTCGCTCACCTCATCCTCCTTCACAGGAGGGAGAATCCCATTCTCGTGCCTCCTCACGGCAATGCCTCCTCTGCCGTGTGGCATTGCTGCCCCCACCACTGCAAAAGCAAAGGCTCTGCAATGTTCACATCTCTGCATCGCCACACGCACCCCATGTGCTGGAAGAGGCTCCCTGGAAATGCTCCTGCCCAACGCCAGCTGAGCCCTCAGCTTGATTTGGGTTCACAAGGGAGGAGCACGAATCATGTGAAAAAAGCTTCCCCTGCACAGATGCGGCTCCCCGAGTGCCCAATCCCCTCCCCGATGGACACCACCACCTCCCTGGGACTCAGATCCCCAGTGGACACCACCTCCCTGGGACTCACCCGCGGACCCTCCAGCGTTCGCTCTCCGGCCGCTTTGCCTCCCTCCCTCCCGAGGGCCGGCCGGGTGCTGCTCTGGTGACAGCGCTGCCCAGCCCACCTATCAGCGAGCCCAGCTGCGGGAAGGAAGCTGCGGCTTCCCGAGCATCCAAACCCATCTCCTGCCCTCCAGTGCAACCCTCGCTTTAACTGAGCTGCCACACCGCAGCCTCCTTGATCACACCTCAACCAGAGGCACTAAAGGAGGGAGGGCTGGACACAAGATGAGCCCTTGCATGCTCTCCCTGTCCCTCAGGCTTCACCTTTCTACATCCCAGGAAAGGGTCCCTTGAGCAAGTATCTGTCCTTTCTCTGCAGCTCTTTCTCAAGAGCCACATTAACAGCTCCCCAGGGGAGAAGTCACCACATCGAGCCTGACAATATTCCAGAAGGATTTGGCCAATGCCCTCAGACACATGGTGTGAGTGTTGGGGTTGTCCTGTGCAGGGACAGGAGTTGGACTCAATAATCTTTGCTGGTCCCTTCCAACTCAGGACATTCTGTGATGCTATGATGATGATGATGAGCATCGATCCTTGAGGCCCCTCAGCCTGGGACCACAGCCTGGCTGGTGCACAAGTGAGAAATGGTTTCTGCATGTATTACCTCAGGGAGTTGTCTGTGATGTACATGGGGGATCCTCTCTTTCTGACTTGCCAGGAAAAACAGGGATGGTTCTTCTGGAGCTCTGCAAGGCAGCTTTAACACTTGTGGGAGAAGCCACAGCACAGACCAAGCAAGGAGATAAGAGACAGAGGAAGGAGCTCGGTTTTGCAGTTCCTCCTGCTGGCTGTTCCTGCAGCCAAGCTGTCGCCACTGCCCTGGCCCTTGGGTCACTGCAGAGCATCTTCGGCTATAGGGCTGAAGAGTCATTCAAACTTTGCAAGGGAAGATGCTACAGAGGAAAAGAGATGCTGGTTTTCTTCTGTTTCTCCATTCTGTGGATGGTAGTGGCTCAACCCGAGCCAGCAGCTGCACACCCATCAACCACTTGCCCACTGCCTCTTTAACAGAACAGGGAGAGAACTGGAAAAGTGAGGGGAAAAAGAAAACACACGCGAGTCAAGAAAAAGAGAGTTTAATGAGTGAGGGAAAGACAGAGAGGAAAAAGAAGTTAAGCAAAATCATTTACTCACCACCTCCCCACAGCAGATCAACGTCCAGCCAGTTCTTGAACAACGATGCCTTGGAAAAACTTCCCCCCCTCCATTTTTATTGCTGACCATGATGCTACATGGTATGGAAAATCCCTCAGATCCATTGCAGTCAGCTGTCCCCCTCTGTCCTCTCCCAGTCTCTCTCACCCCCAGCCCAGTTGCTGCAGAGGCATTTCAATTCAGTTTTTAGTAAGAGGAGTGGAGGCAGCAGCAGAGGCAGAACTCGGGGGGGGTGGTTATTGGCTCTACATCAGTGATTTCCAACAGAAAGAAGGGGACAGGAAGGGAGAGAGCAAAGGTAATCCTGGCCTTCTCATGGGATCCCAGGGATTCAGCCTGAATGTCGTTTCCCTTCCTCCACAGCACTGTTCTTACCCTCACCCTGGACTTACAGCATTCTCCACAACAACACCAGTTGCCCTTGCATGCCACAGCCCCACGTTCCCAACCCACAGCCCTTATCATTGCTTCTGCCTCTCTGTGTCCCTTTACCAGGTGGATGAATGCACTAGGACACTATGGACCTTCAAAAGGTCCTTCACCCGACCTGCTTCACACGGCCTGCTTCACTCCCTGAAGGAGAAGCAGCAGCAGACCCAAGCAATCCACTGCAACAAGTCTTGCTGAAGGGGAGGGTGCTTGCTGTCCAGGGGACAGGGTGCACAGGCCAGGGGTTAAATGCAGGCATGCTCTTCCCGTGGCTGGTTATAAGCAGTGAGGAGGAGGCCAGGAGAAATCCTGGGGTCCTGACATCCAGGAGGGGAGAGCAAAGGAGCAGGGACAGTGTCTCATTGCTGAACTTGCTTCCTTCAGGTGAAGGCAAGAGGAAGATGAAAGTTACATCAGCCATCCTGCTAGCAATGGTGCATTTGCCCCGCGTTTGCTGTCTACTCTCTCATTTCTGCCCTGAGTTCCCCTTTCTGTTCAGCCTAATGGCTTCCTCCCTGGCTCCAGTTCCCATACCCTGGAGTCTGAGCTCCCATGAAATTGTTGCCCCAACCTTGATTTCACCCACAGACTCTTTCGAGAGGATGTTTGGAAGGAACAAATGATCCAGGCTGTTTCCCCATTCCCCAGCTCTGTATGTGACTCTGGGAAGCAGGAAGGAAGTCATGAGGTGATGGAGCCCAAGGGTCATGGAAACACACGACAGCATTGCCCTTGGTTTGCGGAGCACGGTGCTCCTTCTCCTGTGTACCTTCCCTGTCCCCCAGCCTTCTTCAGGGACAGGACGGTCTCCACTTCTCAGAGCCCTGGCAGCAGGGGCCACCCTCGCACTGCCTGTCCCTGTAGACCTGTGACACAGCTCACAGTGGGCTCTGGAGCACCCTCTTCCAGGGGCCTTTGACCGGGCACCCACTGCAGGGCTCACAGCTGACCTGGCACCTGCTGCATCCTCCAGGCTTGTGCACGTCGAGGAACAAAGCTGAGACAGGACCACCAACCCCAGGGAGCATTTGTCCTGGAGGCCGGGCAGTCCTAGAGACACAGGTGAAAGCTCTCAGAGCATCTCTGAGCTGTTCCCTTTGGGCTTCTCCATGGAGCTACCCTGGGCTGAGCATGGACAGACACCCTGGCACACAGGCAGGGGCGTCCTCTTTCATTTCTGAAAAGCTCATGAATTCAGCAGTAATGGAGAAGCCTCTCCTTGGGAAGGTCTGTGCTTGCTGGACAGCAGTTGAATGGAGGATCTGTTGTGAAAGCACATCTGGCCTCAGAGGAAAAACATGCTTCTACCCTCCCCTTGCAGGTGGCAGTTACCTCTACAGCAAAGCAATCTGGAGCTGCCCAAGAACATGCCTAAAAATGCCCTTCTTCCTATGAATTTCTGGCTTCTCCAGCTTCATTTCAGACATTCTGAGCCTGCTCCAGGCTCCTCAGCTCTGTAAGGAAAAGCAGAATGAGGAACCAGAGGTGGGATCCCCCTCGCAGTGCTAGATGTCTGCAGGCCACAGGTGAGCTCGTCACCCGGGCGCGTGCTGCGGGCAGGTGTGGGGACCAGCACAGCCCTGGACCAGTCTCCACCTTCATTTTCTCCTGCAGGATTCAGTGAATAACTTTCTCAAAAGCACCAACAACTCACCCCCAGGCTAAAAGGAGGAGGAGACACCACCTCACAGAGACACTGGCAAATCCAGATGAAGTAACTTTATTCTGTACATTTAAAGAGCAATCCCTGTTGTGGGATTGTCTTTTCAGTGGAAGTGCTGTTCAACAGGTGAGGATGAAAGGTGATGGTCACGAGTTGCAGTTGGGGAAACTGTGACCAAACGTAAAGGATTAATTCTTCCCTTGAGAGAGGAGCAGCACAGAGATCCAGAGAGGTAACGAGACCTCCACCCTTGGAGATCCTACACAGCTCAGCTGAACAAGGTCCAAAGACACCCAAGATAGCTGTGAGGTTGGCCCTGCTGTGAGCAGGGGGTTGCAACAGAAACCTCCACGAGGCCCTCCAACCTAAATCCTTCTGTGAGTCTGAACTCCCGAGGTCACCTAAAAAAAGCCTTCTCTTCCTCCCTCCCCTTCATCAGGGCCACATTTTGAGCCACGTCCCGGGACCCAGCCAGACCCAGGGGTGGACTCTTACACCCTCAAAAGATGCCAGTGGGAACGTGAAGATGGGAATCTCCTCGTCAACGCTGAAAAATGCCACCCGTCCCTCTTCATAACCCAGAGAGACCCGGATCCGCTTGGGAGTCGGGATTTCAGGAAGGAGAGTGCGATTAGGGCTTGTGAGAGCCTGGAAGTGCCCTGCCCACTGCCCCACAGCCCAGATGCCCTCCTCTGGTTTAAACTCAATCTCACCCTTCCTTTTCACATCTTCTCTAGAGACCCCCACAGTCCACCCTCCTCCATCCACCACCTCCACCTCCCAGCAGTATCTCCCCGAGGTGAAGCCTTCCCGGCCCAACACGCAGCGCCAGGGGTTGAATCTCTGAGGGATGTCAGGGATGTCCTGCAGCGAGTCTTCTCGTTTCACACTTTTGCAGTCATCAGCCAGGACAAGGTCACGGTGGGCTGTGTCTGGGTCCAGAACCACCTTCACTGCAGGAGAGAGGGGGTCAACACATTGGGGCAGAGCTCACCCTGCAGAGATCTTTGCTGAGGGTGCGTATGGGAGAAGGAAAAAGGTGCAAGAGGCAGCTGGTGGGCTGCGGCACGGGAGCTGCACAAGGTCACAGTATTAGTGCAAGGAACAGAAAACGAAGCAGAAAGATGACACTGAGGATCGTCAGGAGATCTCCAGGCTGAAGCAGTCCCCACGTCTCTACGACATGGCCAGCACTGCCCACTGAGGACCAGGGCTCGCCAGATTTGCCTTACGCACGAAATGGTTGAGGGTTACGCTGCCTCCTGCAAAGCCAAGGCTTGGCAGAAGCACCCTGCCCCCCCCAGCACTGCGGGAGGGGAACTGCCAGGAGGGAAGGTGAAAGCAGGGATGATGATTCAGCACCCAGAGAGACCAAACTTTAATTACCTTCCTCTATAGGCACTGCGTATCTTCTCCAAGCTTTAAAAAAAACAAACAGAAAACCACAGATGAAAGGGAACTGGGCACAGGTGCCCTGAGTTGGCTCAGGATGTGCCAGTGCAGCTGCACAGTTTTGTTGCTGTGTTTGTGGAAGTCACCTCACTGTGTAGCTTCAAACCCTCCATGGCCACCTACAAATACAACCACGCTGCCTGGCCTGACCCAGACACACATCTACAGTCTGTTCGTGTTCTCTTTGAAAACCAAAAGAATTTTCTTCTTTCTTTTTTTCTCTCTTTATCAGGGGGTGCAGGGTCAGGACAAGGGGGAACGGTTTTCAGCTGAAATAGGGGAGATTGAGATGAGATCTTGGGAAGAAATGTTTTCCTTGAAGGTGGGGAGGCCCAAGGAAGCCACAGATGCCCCATCCCTGGAGGTGTTCAAGGCCAGGTTGGATGGGGCTTTGAGCCCCCCCGATCCAGTGGGAGGTGTCCCTGCCTATGGCAGGGGGGTGGAACTGGATGCTGGATGGGCTGTAAAGTCCCTTCTCAACCCAAACCATTGAATGATTCTATGAGGATAGAAGAACTACAGGGAGCAGCTTAAATACACTGAGAGCAAAGGAAAATAACACTTCTGAAATGAGTCCACTATTTGCTACCCTTTTCTTTCCCAAAAGGAAAACCAGAACCCGGCTGAGAAACCTCCCGTGTAGGAAAAGGGCTGATACTCACCAAGTTCATCAGCTTGTTTTTCTGCAAAAGAAGACAAATCAGCACAAATGGGTTGTGGGATATTGGTTGGGCTCAGCCTCTCCCATAAGCACCTGCACGGGCAGGGCTGGGGGTTCTGCCAGTGTCTGGCAACACAAAGCCCTCTCCCACCCTGCGCCTGGAGCTCTGCTATAAAGGTGATGCTGCAGGTTGTCCTGCTCAGAGCTGGGGCAGCAAAAGTTCTCTGGCAAGTCCTTTGCCTACAAACCTGTTACCCAGCCTTCTTCCATCCAACCTGTTGCCCCCACCTCCCATCAGATCCCGGTGCCAACACCACAGGCGTGCAGGGCACTCCCCCCCCTGCAGTCTCACAGGCCCAACCCCAGTCCCCACTTTCAATGATCTGTTAGTTTTTGATTTGCAAACTCATCCTTTCCCTCTCTCCCTCATCCCTCAACCACTTCTCAGTTCACACTTTAAATAATAAAAAAATTACTCCCACCAGCCCATCCAGGGCCCACCAGGGCCCTCTGGCAGGAAGAGCAGACTCACCAATTTCTGCTTCCCGGTCCCCTGAACAACAGACAGAAACAGACAGGAGTTACTGATTGCCACAATCCCTCCCTGGGCTCTCAGGTAAAGGACCCCATGGTGAGGAGAGGCTGGGATGGAGAGGGCAGATGTCCCACCCTGGTTGCAGGGGTGGTCGCCCTTCCTGAGGGAGCCGACCTGGTTCATTCTCCCCATCAATCTGCATTGGCATTGGTTTAACAAAAGCTCATTTTTAACAGTCAGGGGACTGATTCTTGAGCTACAAACAAAAAAAAGGAGGCAAACAAAAATATATGCCTTCTTCAAGTGTTTTTTGGTTTTTAAAATGTCTTGGTAATCAAAAAAATCTACATTTTTATAAGAAAATTCACAACAGCTTGGGTTTCTGTAATCTGCCCCTAAAATCCTGTGACTTGTCAGGACCGTTTCACCATAATTAAAATGAGAGTGTTACAAAGCACTGACAGTCAATAATGACAGTCCTAGTGACTTTTCAGAGTGGATTTTCACATTATCAGGGGAGGGGGAAGTAAAGTATCTGCCTAAAGAGAACATTTGGACAGAACGAGAGGGTAAAATAAAAGCCTGAAAGTTTTGACAGAGGATTTCACCGGGAAGAGTGGAGCAGAACTTACTCAGTGCTGCCTCCTGCATCGCTGCAAAGCAAAACCAGAGCAGAGCGTCACCACCACAGCGGGTCCTTTCTCTTGTTGGGATGGGGAGGAGGCTGGAGTTGCTCGCGATGAGGAAGCTTCAGCCCAAAAGCTCCTCATGACCTTTCTTCCCAAGGCTTTTGGGGATGTTGCCCACCCTCCCTGAGCCCACCTGGGGCAGAAGCCAGGGCTGCATGGCTGGAGGCCAGAGGTGGGGCTCCAGACCTAGGGCAGCGGTGATGGGCAGGGTTGTAGTGACAAGGGAGGAGCATGGGGTTACATTTCACCTTCAGTGCTACCCCAACCCTCCTGCCCCTGGGGTTTTCTAGTGCTGAGACCCTTGCAAAGTGAAATGTGCTACCCCCAAAGGTTCCTCCTGCTTTGGGAAGAACCTGGAGAGCCCTTTGCAAAGCTGAATTCACTCTTTGTACAAGGTCACACTTGCTTTGGCTCTGCAATGATTTTCCTTTCAATGACAGCAGCATTTCATCATGTCATCAGTTCATAAATTGCTTTCACAACTTTCTACACTCACCAACCAAACCATTTCCTTCCCCCACCTCCCCCAGCAATGTGCCCCATGAATCCTCCATGTTCTGGAAAATGAAAAGGAAATCTTACCTATTCTTTTCTCATGCTTTCCTAGGAAAGAAAAAAAAAAGGCAACATAAATAATTTAAAAAACATTCCCTTCCAGAGAGCACTGGTTCAAGCCCAGCAGGAGTTGGAGCCGTTGGCAGAGCTGCAGTGCCTGTGCACCTCACCAGATCCATCTCTTTGGTAATAAATAGAGGATTCCAGTTGCTGCCATTCCTCTGTACTATTCAGAAGCATAGAATCATTAAGGTTGGAGAGGACCTCTAAGCTCATGCAGACCAATACCACCATCCGTACTAAACCATGTCCCAAAGTGCCACATCTACCCAACCTTTGAGCCCCTCCAGGCATGGAGACTCCCCCACTGCCCTGGGCAGCCTTTGCCAGGGCTTCACCACTCTTTCAATGAAGAAATTCTTCCCGATATCCAGTCTACACTCTCTTGTTGGCACAACTTGAAGCCATTTCCTCTCATCCTATCACTTGTTATGTTGGAGATGTATTTATTATTTCCCCTCAGAGAGGTCTTTCAGAAGGACAGGAAGCCCTGCCAAGGCCCCAGAAGTACCAGGGTTTAATAATTTCTCCACTCCTGTGGGCAGAACCCACCCTGGCTGGGGCAGAGGAGCGGGTGGCTCGCGCTGCTTTAATGCCCACGTCCTTCTTTGCCAGCCTGTTGGTCAGAGAAACCTTTCTTTTCTACCCAGAAAATAAATCCCTGGGTCTTTAAGCTCCTGTGTGTCCCAGACACCGGGTCCATCCCAGCATTTCCCAGCCCCACTCATCTGTCAAAGCCAGGGGTGGCTGAAGAGGACAGCCATCACCCAGCCCCTTCCCCAGCACCACACCAGGATGGTACCTTTGACTTTAAATAGATAAACAGCAGTAGTTAGGAGAGCGACCACCACGGCCAGGACCACCCCGAGGGCGGTTATCCAAGGATGGGCACTGTAGAAAAAGGGATCTGGAAAAGAAAATCCCCAGAAGGGTGAGGTTACTCTCCAAGTAGCCATGGGAATCAGAGTATTTCTATGTCATACACCTTCATCCCTCAGGTCTGGATGCTACCAAGGGTGACAGCCAGCTCCTGAGGGTGACGGCATTTTGCTTGCGTTATTTTCAGGGGAGTTTTAAAGGGAAAATGGGTTTCTAAACAATTATTTCTAGTTAAATGATGCTTTCTTCTCCTTTGGAAAAAGAATATTGTATTTCATTAGGCATAGGATCAGAAACAGGATAACATATACATCAATAGTGACACCCCAGTGCAGAACACTACCAACAGGGGAAAACCATGCTCATCCCCCAGGGAAATAAAGGCTCCCAAAATTGTTCATTCCCAAAGCAAAAAAAGGAACAGGATGTAGCTGAAAAGCAAGTGATAGCATGGGGCAGTTTGGTGTGTGATCAGTCCCATCCACCTCAGCACCTCTGTTCCGACCCATTCCCTGCCCCAAATCAACCTTAGAAGCATAGAACGTCCCGAGTTGGAAGGGATCCACATTTATCATCGAGTCTCCTGTCCCTGCATAAGACAACCCCAACACGCACCCCATGTGTCTGAGGGCATTGTGCAACTGCTCCTTCCAGTAAAAAAGGAGCTTTTCTCTGTGACAAGGCAAAAAAAAATATATATTCAATATATGCAGAAGCTGGAATGAGACAAGAGAGTTTATTTTCTCATTCCAAACCAGAACAGGAATTCACAGCAGGGCATGGGGTGTTTTTTCCTGTTTTTGCTGGTTTTTTACCATCTGTCTCTCGAAACTCTGCTGCAAGAAGGGCTCTTTGTTCTCCCCACAGGCTGCTCTTCAGGATGGAGCTGGTGCACGGTGCCAGAACACCTGCACAAGCGCTGCCAAAAGCCACAGCTCTTTGCACAAGCAGCGTGCAGAGCACACTCGATGCACTGAACACCCAACCTGCAAACTGCACCCAAGGTTCTCTGCTGGTGGCACTTGGCACCACCACAGGGCGATGCCCTCAGCTTCTGCTCACCTGCGATGTAGAACGCTGACCCCTGCTCTCGGCCGTGCAGGGCAGGGCGAACCAAGCAGAAAAGCTCCTGGTTTGCACCCCTGGTGAGGATGATGCTGCTTTCTGCTGCAAAGAGGCCGTTCTTGTCCTGGGTAATGTTTTCCGAGAGGGATGGAAGGTGCTGCCCGAGAGGGTCTTGCCAGAGCAGCTGGGGCTGTGGGTACCAACCAGCCGAGCGACAGCCCACCCGGATGCCGCCGTCCTGGTAGCGCTCCAGCGCGATGAGTGGGGCAGAGCCACTGGCTGTGGGAAAACACAGATCCCAGCTGATCCAGCAGGATGCTGGATTTGAGGGGAACAGGGTGGCTGAGCTGTTTCCCTCCCTGACAAGATGGGCTGAACTTCAGCATAGACAAATCCCATGGTTTTTAAGATGTGTCACCTGGAGGCAGGACATTTCTTGCAGTCTTTTCCACATGACTCACACACACCTGCTCTGGAGGTTGCTACTGCAGCAAAATAGCCTGCAGGCCTGGATAGTAAAGTATAAAAGCACCCACAAGGACATTCTGACTATATTGCCCAATGCCAAACTTTTCTTACACCCAATTATATGAAGACAACAATATCAAGAACACTTCTGAAGGTGGTAGCACATCTCACGGGCTCCTTACGGCCACTTGGTTGGGCATTTTACCCCTCTGAGACACTCTTGGTATTTTCAACTATGGGACTCAATAACCCCCCATTTCCCAAGTAACCCCCTGAAGCTGCTGTTTGGGAAGAAGAGCTCTGGCTCCGAGAGTGTCAATTAGAGGTACCAGCGACAGGGACTACAGACCTGTCACCTTCAGCTCCACTACAGCATCGTTGTAAAGTGAGTCATGGCGCACAAAGCAGGTGTAATTCCCTCTGTCAGAGAGCTGGACATGGAAAATCTTCAAGTCCACCCTGCCCTTGGCGAGGCCGTCCTTCAGGAGCTCGGTGCGCCCTTGGTACTGCAGCATCTGCTCCCCGTACTGGTCCTGGGCCCCCTTGTAGCGATGCACATAGGGCGAGAAATGGTCCCGAAACCAGTTCACCTCCGTGCCCCACGCGCTCCGCTCTGGGGAGAAGCGGCAGGGCAACACCACGTCCTCGCCCATGGCCACAGTGATGGGGCCAGGAGGTCCTGTCACGTTGAGCTGAGCTGGGAGAAACCCCCAGAGGAAGAAGAAATAAGCGTCAGTTTGCTGTGGTGGCAGAGCTCAGCAAACCAGCGGCAGCAGCTCCGTCTCCTTCCCGTGCTGCTGTGCCACGGGGGAGTAAAAGCAGCCGGGAAGATGAATCACTGAGGGAAGGGGTGGGATAAGGAGCCCTGCCACCACCTCTTCCTCAGCTTCCCTGTCCTGTGCTACCATGAAAGTTCTTTGATCCCTAAGAGGTGTTTTGTTCTCAAGGGGACAAGTATGATAGTAGGAAGGAAGTGGCCAGAAGGGCTATAAAAGCAGGCAACCTGGGTACAAATACAACTCAAATATCCTCAGCTATTTGCTCTTATTACAAGAGAAAACAAAAACATCTTGGGTGCTCTGGGCATCTTTGGAAATTTTAAAAAAGGCTTTTTAAAGGCCACTCAGCTCACAGAGAAAGTGCTTTCTGGTTGAAGTGCAAATTTTGTTTCTGGCAAGGTAACTGGAGTCAGCTGGGGTGCTGCATCCTTTTGCCAAGGTTGCCTTGAAGAAGCTGCTTTGGGTCAGCATTTGAACAGAAAAAAGAGCCCAGAACATTATTGAAAATATTTGTTGTCTTTGTTTTGTTGTCTTTTTCCCTTTATTGAATTGGTTCTGCAAAGGGTCCAGCGCATCCTGGACACAGCTCAGTAAAGCGATGACACGCTGGGAACGAGGCTGGAAATGGCAACCAAATATAATCAACTCATCAGCATCATCTAATCTCAATCTGAGCTCAGCTGAGCCTATGCTGACATGGCCAGGATCCAGAGGGATGCTGGAACTCTCAGAAGTGGACAAGAACCATAGAATGATTCTGGTTGGAAAAGACCTTTGAGATCATCAAGTCCAACCATACCTGTCCTCTACTAAACCAGATCTCTGAGCACCTTGTCTGCCTGTCTTTTTAATCCCTCCAGGAATGGGGACTCAGCCACTTCCCTGGGCAGCTGTTCCAGTACCTGAGAACCCTTTCCATAACAAAATTTTTCCTAACATTCAATCTGAACCTCTCTGGGCACGACTTGAGGGCATTGTGCAAGGTTTATAGCAAAGGGCCTGGCCCTGCTCTGTGCTTTGCTGCTCACAGGGAGCAGCTGCACTGGCAGCCAGGAAGGTGTTCAGGCTGGATGCAACGTCACAGGGATCAGCAAGATCCGGGAGGATCCCTACCTGACTGCAGCTCGTGAACCTGGAAAACGAAACCGTAAATGATAAAAACCGGCAGAGAGCAGTGGAGGTGGAAACCGGCGAGCATCCTCTTCACTGAAACATAACCTGGAGATGGGAAAGGGCAAAAGGGAAAAGGAACAAGGGAATATAGGGGAAAAAAGCAGAATTGACTTTGAAAGGGGTTTATAGCCGATTGTAGCCCCTTTTTGTAACATCTGGGGAAGAACATGAGATGCTGAAGGTTGAAATGAATTTTCCCTCATCAGCCTGACTTTGCCTGGTGCCTTACAAATGAAGTATGGTATAAAAAGGTGTAGGAATTTCCCATGGGGAAACAAAGGACAGGCTGGAACATCCCCTCTACTTCCATGAAAAAGTGACAGTTCTTTAATATGGAGCCCTTGTTTTTCATAGAATCATGGAATCGTTTGGGCTGGAAGGACCTCAAAGCCCATCCAGTTCCACCCCCCTGCCATGGGCAGGGACACCTCCCACTGGATCAGGAGGCTCAAAGCCCCATCCAACCTGGCCTTGAACACCTCCAGGATGGGGCAACCACAACTTCCCTGGTCAACCTGTGCCAGGGCCTCCCCACCCTCACAGGAAAACATTTCTTCTTTCTTTTCTTATCCAGCTGTGAGATAGAAAGGCACAGGGTGAGGAGGAGAAACCCACACCTGTGGAGCTGGGGCTGTGTGCTTCTCCCGTGGGACAAATTTGGGCTGGTAGTGCATCCCCTGCCACTGCAGCAAGGGCAGGGGAAAGCGAAATAACCCCCACTAATTCAACACCCAGCCCAGCCGTGAAACCCACGGCTGATGTTGGCAGACAGCAGAAAGCCATTCCAACCTGTGCTTTCCACATACCTGGAGGCCCCAGGCTCTTTCATGGACTCCGGCTGGCGCGGGAGCTGCTCGGCCGACACTGCTGCATCCCAGTTTGAGATGGGTCACCCAGTTTGAGCTGAGCATTTCCCGGTATGAAAACGAAACAGACGCGCCACTGCGCCTCTCAGCCTGCCACCACCCATTTCCTCCGGCGCTGCCTCCGCTCCGAAACGAAAGTCACTGAGTAATTGTGGTTTTTTGGCAGCGCTTCAGCTCTGGCAATGCCCTTCTGGCAGCACCCCCAGGCACGGCTGCAGACGCCGCACGGCTGCGCATCCCAGCATCCCGCACCGCTCTGCCAGCGATGGATTGCACATCCCAGAGGCAGCAGCAGGGAGGAGGGAGGTGACAGAGCTGGGATTCACGCCCAGAGGTGGTGCGGGAGTGGGAGCAAAGCCCAGCACTGGCTTAAAAACTGCGTGAAAGGAAATCCTCCCTTCTGCTAAGAGGCAAGGCCATCCGGGATGGTTTGCTCAGGGAAAGCCGCTGCCCTGGGATGTGTCATGAAAGCGCCTTCCCCTTCCTCCTCCCCCGCCCCGTGCTCAGCCCAGCCGAGTCCAGCATCCTCCCATCCCCCCCTGAGAGCGTGGGGACGGGCAGGAGGTGAGAGCATCTGCCGGGCTAAAGGGACCTGATCTGGGACCTCAGTGAAAGGAAAGAAGGAGAATCACACACAAAATCACAGAATAACCAGAGTTGGAAGGGACCCAAAAGGATCACTGAGTCCAACTCCTGTTCCTGCACAGGACACTCCCAACATTCACATTGTGTGTCTGAGGGCGTTGTCCAAATGCTTCTGGAATATTGTCAGACTTGGTGCTGTGACTGCTTCCCTGGGGAGCTGTTCCAGTGCTCCACCTCTGGGTGAAGAACCTTTCCTAATATCCAACCTAACCCTCCCCTGGCACATCTTCCTGCGGTGCCCTCAGGAGGCAATAAACAAAGCACACTGAGGCACAGACCTGGCCAACAACTGATAGCAGAGATAAGCGTCACAAACGCAGCTCATCACCCGTGCTAATTCCTGAACTATCACCAACCCGCGGGCTTCACTCTGGGGAGGGCCAGCCTGGCTTTTGAAACTGGAAGGATGCAAAGCTGGGGGTCCTGAATAGTGGGGGAAGGTGGAAGTATGTGAGTTGGAATTACGTGAACAGCTAAAGGCACGTGCAGGGAAGGGAATCAGAAGGACAAGGTGCGGGAGAGGCAGAAAAAGGTATAAAAGATCCTGTTGTGGGTAGAAGAACCTGTGTGTGCTCTTGGCTGGCTGGTGGGTTGGGGTCCCCAGGTCCAGGCAGGGGTGTTGTGTAGGTGGAAGGGCCACACTGGTGTCTGGGGGCCCCACAAGTGTGGGGTGACTGTAGGATGAGTGAGTGCTGCGTGCTTTGCGGCCAACATCAAGCTGGACCAGTCAGCAAGCGGGGGACCTGTGGGGGTCAGAGGGCCCAGGGTCTGGGCAGGGGTACCAGGCAGAGCGAGGGGCAGTGCTGCTGCCCGAGGGGTCTGCAAATGTGCACGTGAACCCAGAGAGCGTTGGGTGTGGGGCTGCACCAGTGACCTCCTGCCCCCACCAGCCCCACAGGAGGAAGGGAGGTGGCTGCCTGTGCTGGTGGGTGGTGGGGGTCCTGCATGTGGGTGCTGCTGAAGGCGGCCCTTTGCCTGCAGGAGGATGTGACCTCTGTGTGTGTGTGTGAACACCTTTAGCTTTGTCACCAGCTGACCCTGCAGACAGGAGGTTCAGCAGCAGCCCCCGCCGTGCCAGGCCCACACCACCGTGCAACAACTGTCCCTGACAGAGCCAGTCTGTCCCCAGTCCTGCCTTCCCAGCCCCTGTCCCAGCCCCAGGAGCAGAGCCACCTGCCAGCAGGGACCCTTGCCCTCTGCTTTGCTCTGTGCACAACCGGTGGCTTTCAGAGTGATGAGACAAAGCAGAGTGAGTGCCACCTTCCAGGCTCCCTATGAGCAGGGGTGAGGCCATCACCCCTGGGCACGTGAAATACTGCCTGGAGAATAGAAAGGTGGGATGCAAGGCCCAGCACCTGCTGATCCCCGTTCACCTGTTTAACAATTGAGGCAACACGTGCCCTGCAAACATCTCCACCCCACCCCACACAGGCAGCACGATGAATCCAGGCAAGCAGCACCTGTAAGGAGCCAGACCTGTCCCCTCATCACACTACACAGCCTGCGCACCCACAGCGTGGCCACTGCTCCGTGGCTGGTGTCCCCAGGTGACCTCCCATCAGTCTGGGGATGCACGTGGTGCTCCTGGCCCAGGGGGGCTCTGAGCATCCTGCTGTAGGACGATAGAGCTGTTTCCAGTGCTCCAGCAGGCTCTTATCACCCCCCTGCAGCTGGCTGAGGGGAGGAGAGATGTGGCAAACAGGATGGGGGCATTGCAGGAACGTAGGCAGGGAACTCCCAAATTCAAGTGTTAGACAAGGTCAGACGTCTGGTGGCAGCTGCAGGGGAGGTGGAACCTCCTATGGTGTGGTCACCCCACAGCGAGGAGAAAGGGCCAGACTCCCAGCTGTGCCCTCCAGGCCATCAGCCCCCCCTCTGGACTTTGACCTTCTCTCTCAAACAAGCTGGAAATACAGGGCAGACCCAGTCCAGCCGTGAAGTGAGATCAGGGGAGTGGAGAGCAAGCTTCTGCAGACCCTTCCAAACCCACCTTTCTTGGAGTCAGCCTGTGGGTGAGTGCTGGCTGGCTGAAAACTGCCTTAAAACCATGACTCCTTCTGCTTCTTTATCATCTTCAGGCAGTCTCTGAGTCTTGCAGTTTCCACTTTCAACAGGGAATCCTGCCTCCCCTCCTGCTGTTTTTCTGCAAACGTGCTGGTGTCCAGGATGGAGAGAGAAGAGAGGGAGACCCTGGCCAATGAGGAGGAGGAGATGAGTGGAAGAGGTGAGTTTTCAGAAGGGAAGAGGAGGGGAAACTGTCCTCTCTAGAGGAGAAAAATGCATCCTGCTTGGTACCTATGGTCAAAGCACCTGGGGGTGTCGCAGCCTGGGTTGAGGCTTGGTGGCTGCAACATCCCCAGCTGAATTCCTTGTCCTGTAGACCCACCACCAACACCAAAGACACCTGAGCTGCCATCCTTATCTTCCTCCATTGCCCACAGAAAGAATCAGGAATTTGGGGCCATGGTATGGGTCCTGGGGTGATGTCTATCGTGATCTGCACTGGTTTGTGCCCAGATGTGCCTGTTTCGCTCTTGTGGCACTGGAGACACCCAAGCTCAGGTCCAGGCAGATGTGCACCCACCCACTCGGGGTCATCCTCCTCCAGGAAAATGAAGTCTCCTTGACCAGGGTTTGCATGGAAGCTCCTGTATCAGGAGCAGGATCAGGGCAGCATTAAGGCTGGGGCGGTCCAGCCTTAGGAGTGCCCCCACCCCACACTGGACGTCTCTGGGCAGGGGGAAGGAAATCCTGCTGCCCTTTCTCTTGCTGGGGTGGATGCAGCCCTGATGCGGCCCTGGGGCTGCCTGTCCTGAGTAGCTTCTCCTCCTCTGTCCCCAGCTGACCTGATCCTGGACCCAGACACCGCCAACCCCTTCCTCATCCTGGCTGATGACCAGCGAGGCGTGGGAAGGGGGGACGAGTGGACCTTGCTGCCCAACAACCCTGAGCGCTTTGACACGGAGCCCTGCGTGCTGGGCAGCCTGGGCTTCACCACGGGCAGGCACTGCTGGGAGGTGGAGGTGGCCGAGGGAGGGGACTGGTGGGCTGTGGGGGTGGCCCAAGAGTCTGTCAGGAGGAAGGGGGTCCTCAGTATTACCCCTGAGGAGGGGATCTGGGCCGTGGGGCAGTGGTTTGGACAATACCATGCTTTCACTGACCCTGACTGGACCCCTCTGCACCTTGCCTGCCTCCCCAGGGCCATCCAAGTCTGCCTGGACTTTACAGACAGGGAGGTGGCATTTGCTGATGCTGAAAACAAAGCCCCAATCTTTGCTTTCTGCCTGGATTCAAGTCCTGGGGAAAGGCTGCGCCCGTGGCTCTGGGTGGGGATGGACTCATGGCTTAAGCTGTGCTCCTGATGTGGAGGGAATCTGGGGGGTGGTGGTGAGACTGGAAAGGCGAACACCATCATCTTGGGTCTTGGTGCTGAGAGGTGGGAGGGTCCTGCATCCTGCCAGTTTCTCCTCACATGGTTCCTCTGGCAGGCAGTGGGAGGACTGGCAGGTCTAGGAGCTGGACCCCACCAAAGAACCTCCTGCATCCCCTTCACTCCACAGCTGGGACTGCAGAGACACAGGGGAGCACAGAGATTCAGTGCATGGAGAAGGTTGATGCCAGGTGGTCCAAGGGCAGAGAAGTGGCATCGAGCACCAGGGCACTGCAGGGCTGCTCTGTACAAGGCCATGTAAAATACAGCAAGTTCAAACTCCTTAAAAGCTGCTGCAGGTGCATGTCTGGCTTTTTTTCAATTAAGCTTAATGATTAAGCTAGAAGAACCCAAACACAGCTGGATGTTGGAGTTCATGATAACACTTATCTTCTCCATACAACCAAAGCCTCTCCTTGCCTTACTTCCAGCTCTCACTGACACATGCATTAAGCACATTTCTTACAGCAGAGCACAGTAAAAGCTGTAGGGAAGGCCAAGGGAGGGAAGCAAGAACTTGAGAAGTGCCAGAACTCCAAAGGTGAGGCAATTCCCACAGATGTGCCATTCTCTGATATCCCCCCATCAAGGTCTCTATTTCCTCACAAAGAATAGACTAAACTAGTTGGGGTGAAAGGAACCTACGACGATGACCCAGTCGAACTGCCCAGTCACCTCAGGGCTGAGCAGAAGTAAAAGCCTAAGGGCAATGTCCAAATGACTCTTAAATGTGGAGAGGGCTGAGACATCAACCACCTCTCAAGGCCCAGTGTTTCACCACCCTCTCCAGAAAGAAATGCTGGGGACAGGCAACAACAGCACTGGTCTCGCTGGTCTACTCCAGCAGCTGGAAAGAGTGGCAGCGCTGGGTCAGGCACAGATGTTCTATGGGATGGGCTCAGCAGCCTCTCTGGCTCTGCACATCCAGCTGGGACTGGCACCGCAGCAAAGCCACCCAGGGCACTGCCCAAGGAGAAATCCCAAGGCAGGGGCAACTCATGCTCTTGGCAGAGCGCAGAAGGGGGGTAAATCCTGATAGGAATGGACGAGGTCTCCAAATAGCTGCCCACATCTGGATGCCAGCAGGTCCTCAGCTCCTGGTGCTGAAGCTGGTGTGCCTGTGCAGGAGGAGGAAGAGCTGACACCTGCCAGGGCCATGGCTCTGCGTTTCCATGTGCACGCTGGGAGATGAGATCCCACGGCTGGAGCAGGAAGGCAGCTGGGTACGTGTCTGGGAAGAGCTGGAACCAAACCCTTCAGCAGCACCACAGCCAAACCCAGCAGCTCACCATGG
This sequence comes from Dromococcyx pavoninus, assembly GCA_033558185.1. Classification (NCBI taxonomy): domain Eukaryota; kingdom Metazoa; phylum Chordata; class Aves; order Cuculiformes; family Neomorphidae; genus Dromococcyx; species Dromococcyx pavoninus. Next base: position 49,655 of record JAUMJL010001186.1, on the reverse strand, counting down.
GCTTCTGGCCACAGGGCAAGGAGAAGAGGTGAGATTCACCCTTGAGCAAGCTGTGACTTCCACAGAAGCTCTGTCACAAGCCCCTGTTTCCAGAGGTTGCATTAAACATCCTGGGCAGGGGTTGTGTTTGTGGCATTATTTGTCTTCATCCTTCTTCAAATCCTTCTCCTCTGCTCCGCTCCAGCCCCTGTCACAGGTTGGCTTTTTCAACAGGTGGAGTCAAGCTGTTTAAAGCCCAGCAGAGTCTTGTGGGATGAGATTTAGTTTCATGATCATTTGACCAGTATTTGAACTTTGGTTATTTATGGGTTATTTATATAACTTTGGTTGTTCCTATTTTTCACTTCTACCATGCACTGTCACAAATGCTGGCAGTTCCACAAAACAGCAATTCCTACAGACTCTTCCTAAGCTTCAGCCAGTTCTTGGTGTTGGTTCTTTGGCTGGAGAAAATCTAAAGCTCTAAATTTTCTTTCCAAGACCCTCGTTGCAACCAGAGTTAAAAAAAATGAGTAGTCAAACATTGATGAATTATTTGGTACATCAATTTGTTAAAAAACAGTGATTATAATTCCACCCACAAAATTATTGAGATGTAAATCCTCCTGACACCTCCCAAAAGGAGAAATATTTACTTGTGCATTCCCAAGCTAACACAACTTGAACCAGGCCAACTACAGGGGCTCATCTACAGAGGCTGCCCAGGCTCCAGGGCTACAGAGCATCACCATGGCCAGGTGTTCTTCACCCATCTGCCTGTTTCCTCAAGAGCAAACACACCATCCCTATGCACTCCGATGCCACTGCTGTGCCACTCACTCCCCTGGTGGCTCCTGTAAATAAAGTGTCCTCACACTGAATGTGGCCTTCCAGTACTTAAAACAAGAAAGGTGGGAAGGGACTCTTGATCACTGGGGACCAGTTTTCAGCTGAAAGATGTGAGACTGAAATGAGACCTTAGGAAGAAATTTGTTACTGTGAGGGTGGGGAGGCCCTGGCCCAGGTTGCCCAGGGAAGCCATAGATGCTCCATCCCTGGAGGTGTTCAAGGCCAGGTTGGATGGGGCTTTGAGCCCCCTGATCCAGTGAGAAGTGTCGCTGCCCATGGCCAGGGGTTGGAACTGAATGGGCTGCAAAGTCCAACCCAAAGCGTTCTATGTTTCTGTGATTCTATGAAATGATCATTCTTCACCCAGAACCCTGTTCCAAGCCTCCTCCGCTGTGGTAGGTCCAAGGTTGGGGAAGCCCATGGATCTCTGCTCCCAATCCTTTGCTCTTCAGGCAGAGAGGAGTTCAAAAGCCCTCAAGGCTCATGGCAGAAGGTTTGGAGATGGAAATGGCAGAAGATTTGTAAGCGGATGGGATCCCCACAGGAGCAGCAAGATGGGAACGCAGGAGGGCAGGGCTGGCCACAGCAGAGCTGCCTTGGAGGGATGCAGCTCCTCAGGACTAAAAGCACATCTTGAGCTGGGACCCTTCACTCACCCAGAACCAGGGGTGGATTCTCTGCCCCTCAAACACAGCTCGTGGGAAAGTGAAAATGGCAGCCTCACTGTCCACATCGACAAACATCCCCTGCACGGTCCAAACAGATCCATACTCTCCGGGGACCCGTGCTGTGGAGGGCAGGAGGGGGAGATGGAGAAGTGAGAGCCTGGAACGTCTCCTTGTAATGCCCCACTGCCCAGATCCCCCACGCTGGGCTCATGTCAATCAGTCCCTTTCTCTTCAGAGACTCCAGGCCCACCCCCACAGCCCAGGACGACCCATAGCCCACCTCCACCCCCCAGCACGGGCACCCCGAGTGGGATCCCTCAGAGCCCGGGACACAAGGCCATGGGTCAGATCGCTCTGGGTGGTTGAGCTGGCTCTGCTGAGGGGCTCCCTGCACCACCCCTCTCCGATCCCTGACACGACGAGCCGGGACTGCGCTGTGCCTGCATCCAGAGTCACTGCAAGAGAAAGGACAGGTCAAAGAACGAGGGGCAGAGATCAGGTGTAGGGAGAGTTTCACCAGGCTGGGTCTTTGGTCCTGGCTTGGGAGGAAACCTGGCAATGCTTTTCTTCCCAAAGATGTCCAGCTCCAAATGGGGAGCAGCCCTGAGCCAAGGTGTGTGAAAGTGCAGTGTCCCCCAAAAGACGTTGCAAGCCTCATAAACAGGGTTTCCTGGAGGAGGCTCCTCAGCAGAACTCACCTTTTGTGTGCAGTCCCCAAGATTCCTCCACTACCACCCCTGTGTCACTTGTCAAAGCATCTGAAAGAGAGATGGAGCCCCAAGGTCACCTCTGGTGTCTGGGTGACACCATCAGTGCTGGAAAGTGCTTTGTGGAGACCAGCTCCAGGGAGCAGGAGAGCAGAAACACTCCACCCTCCCTTCCCCAGGGCACACACTGCTTGCTGTGCCCACCACCTTCTCCAGTAGAAGCAGGAAGGAAGAATTGTAAAGCAGCAGAAGCAAAAAACATTTTGGGGCTGCCTAGCATGAGATGGACATGGATGCACTGTGGCACTAGAGGGTCACCAAGATAGCCTGAGGAGTTGTGGGATCTTTGTTTTCGGAGATGTTCCGAGCTCAACTGGAGAAAACACAGAGAGATCCCACCTGGCTGTACCTGCCTTGAGCAGAGGTTTGGAGCAGATGACCTCCAGAGATCTGTTCCAGCCTAAATCACACCATGCAATGCCTGGCTGACAGTCACCTCAGTGGCTGCTTTGGGGATGAGTCTCCTCATTAGGAGTTCCAGTCCCTGACCCACTTCCAACCTCGGAGCAGGTCTGGAGCAGATCTAGAGCAAAGCGAGCTGTGGCAACAGCCTGGTCAGGTGTTGCACAAAGGCTGTTGGAACAGGTTTCATGGGCAGAGCAATGTATCTTGGGGCTCCACAGATGCTGATGTGAATCAGCACTAATGTTGACTTCTCTTTGGGGGAAAAAGAAAGCAAAAGGAGCTCAAGAGAGAAGGGAAAAAGGGAAAAAAAAAAAGGCCCCCTTCAGCGGGGCCACCCCTCCAGTGCATTCCCAGGGCAGGACGTGCTCCACAAGGATGCTCAGCTTTGTCTGTCTTTGCAAAGCATTGACTGCCCCCTTCTTTCCACCCCTGGGATGTTTCTCTGTTCTCTTCTGAGATCCCTTCTTTGTACCTTGGGGTTTCCTTGCTGTCTCCTCTAGCGCAGCGGCATTTTCTGAGCAGACACCGGGCTTCCTCTCCTCCTTTGGCTGGAATTTTGCCCTCTCACACCTGGAGTCGTACAAACCACAGCATTTCTATTCCTTCTTTGACTCAGTCTCCTGTCAGTAGCCAGACACCACTTTCCAGATGAATCAATGATCTCCAGAAAGTGGTTTTGAGTTTTGTTTCATTTTTTTGGGGTATGTGTTTGCGATTTTGTGGGAGTTCTAGGGTGGGGTTTTTTTTTTGTTCCCCCCACCTCCTCCCCCTAGCATGGCTGAGTCACTGCTCTGTCCTGATGCTCCAACTGCCCATTACATTTCTAGCATAAATGTTGGCCTTGGTTCCCAGGGGAACCCTGTCCCTTCAGAGCAAACTTGCATCACAGCCGAGCGCTGAAGGCCTGAGCCAAGGGCGCTGTGCTCTGGGCCCTGTGCCTTGGTGTCACTGTGCATCAGGCATGGAGAAGCCAAGCAGGCTTAGAAATAAAAAGTCCTCCTTGGACTATTTCCCCAAAGATAGACCTTCTTGGTAGAGGCCTACGGGTTCATCAGCCTCCAGAGAACTGAGATATGAACAGTAATCGGTATCCCTGATATTTAAAGTATCCAGCTTTGCTCTGGGGGGTGGGGAATCTTTGCAACCCCAAAGCAGCAGGTGGTGTAGGGGAGAAAGCAGCACTTACCTGCTCACAGCATCACCAGTGTCCTAGATGGGAGAAAAAGAGCAGCAGCTTGTGGTGTGTCTCTGATGTGCTGGTTGGTGTCTCACACGCTGTTTGCCCAAACCACGGTGGTGTTTCAGCAGAGCTCAGCCGAGCCAGCAGCCGGCACTCTTGTTCCTCCAGCATCACAAGGTTGGAAAAGACCTTTGAGATCATTGAATCCAACCTATGACCCAACACCAACACCAGGTACTGTCGCAGCTGCTTCAATTCAGATGAAATCTTCTGCCTCTCCACCTTCACTTTTTCCTTTAGGAGCAGAAAGAATCCTCGCAAGCGAGGGTGGGACCGTGGAAAGGGACAGGCAGGAATTAAAAGCATACACACCTTTTATTTTTGATGTGGAGCATGACTGTGATTCCTGGAGGTTTTATCATGCACCAACAGCTGGATATAGTGCTCAGTCCCACAACTCCAAAGGCCAAGAACTGACCATTTTTCACCCTCCCTAAAAAACCATCTTCCCTGTAGCTCTGAACACCTTCCAGACAGTCCTGGCAAATCCATCGCTCCTTCCTTTCCCATTTCTCCAGTTCTCCTTTCTCTCTCCTGAGGCTCTCCAGCTCTGACTGTATTTGCTCCTGGAAGGACAGACAGCCTTTAGGATCTTCCCACTGTCCACGCGTACGCTTAGTGTCCATAGAATAGTTGAGCACAAGCAGCCTGTGGCACAGAGCTGTGGGGTCCAGGATGCTCACAGGGGTTGATGGGGCTGTGAAAAGTGGGGAGGGAACAAGCAGGGAAAAGGGCCTGGCAAGGAACTGAGAAAGAACAGGCAGAAAGGGCTACAAAAGGGACCAGTCATAGGTAAACTGGAGCTGGGCATTGCTCTTGTCTGACCCAGCTCTGTGCCTGATCATAGAATCTCAAAGCTGCTTGAGACTTCTAGGAAGGAGAGAGTTTGCTGCTGGGCAGGACACCTCGGTGTGTTTAGTTTGGGGTTTTACCCAAGAGGGCCCAGGGCAGAAGCACCCCAGAAATGAGCAGTCTTGGACACTTCTGTTCTCTTGCTGTAGGACTCTACAGAGGTGGTTGGTAACCTTGCAGTTGGAGATTGTGCCCTATTTCAAGAAGGTTTTTTACACTCTCATTTATTGTCCTTTTCTGTTTCAGACAAGAAACTGAGAAGCAAATGTGATCCTGAAATATAAAGATTATCTCGAGTTTGATACTGACTTGGAATAAGGGGCAAAACCAACACTGGTCTTGATAGAATAAAGCATGGGAATGGCACTTCAGGCTCTGAGGGATGGTGTTCTAGTGAGGGCCCCTGCTCTGCCACCTCAGTGGAAGTGGGGGACAGCACTCCAGGTGGCAGCCAGAATTCAAAGGTTGTCGGTGGGTTACGAAGACACTTGGGATTTAATAGTATTCCACTCAGGAAAGAGGTGAAAACAACAGCTCAACTGAGCTCAACACCAATGCAGGCAGCATGGGCAACAAACAAGGGGGGCTGGAAGCCATTGTGAGGCTGGAAAACTATGATTCAATCACCATCACGGGAATGAGGTGGGATGATTCTCACAGCTGGAGTGCTGCCATGGGTGGCTGTAAACTCTTCAGGTGAGACAGGCTGGGAAAGAGAGGCGGTGGGGTTGCCCTCTATGTTAGAGAAAGTTTTGATTGTGTAGAACTAAAATATGCCAATGTTAGGGTTGAGTGCTTGTAGGTTAAAATCAGTGGAACCCACAGTCTGACATAGTGGTGGGAGTCTATTATTGGCTGCCCAACCAGGACGAGGAAACTGATGAGCTCTTCTACGAGCAACTGGGAGAAGTCTCGCGATAGCTGGACCTTGTTCTTGTGGGAGGCTTCAACCTTCCAGATGTCTGCTGGAAGTATAACACAGCAGAAAGGAAACAGTCTGGGAGGTTCTTCGAGTGTATGGAAGATAACTTCCTGACACAACTGGTGAGTGAACCGACCAGAGAAGGTATCCCACTGGATCTGCTGTTTGTGAACAGAGAGGGCCTTGTGGGGGAGGTGACTGTTGGAGGACGCCTGGGGCTCCGTGATCATGAGATGATTGAATTCTCAGTTCTTGGAGGAGTAAGGAGAGGGGTCAACAGAACTGTCACCTTGGACTTCCAGAGGGCAGATTTCAAATTGTTTAGAAAAAGCTGATAAAGTCCAGTGGGAGACAGTTCTAAATGACAAAGGAGCCCATGAGGGCTGGAAGCTCCTCAAGAAGGAAATCCTGGCAGCACAAGAGCAGTGAGGAGTGCTGACCTCAACAAAGAAATGAAACTGCTGGTTGAATGCCAGCTGAGTCACCCTGAGGCAGGTGAGACTGGTGGAAAGCTGGGTTCCTCAAGAAATTAGTGTCCTGGATCCTCTCCATTGGAATTGTGTGTTTTGGAGTGTGAGAAAACGTTAAATGGGTTCCTTTTGCTGTCTCCACAAAGTGACAATTTCAGGTAAGGCTGCACCACAAAAACTCACAGGAGTTTAACTTTGGCTCTCTGCTGGTGCAGGAGGTCTCTCTGCATTCTGGTGCCACTGCAGGCAGGAACACTCCAGATGTACAGAGGTCCTCAAAAAGCCAGGCTGAAGTGACCTTGCTCAGAGGAGCACGTTTCAGGGTCAGCCCGAGCCAGGATGTTGTGTTCCAGACACGGAGCCTGCGTGGACAGAGCGTCAGGGCTGTGACCAGGTGAAGGCACGTGGCCGGGGGCCTGGACACGTTGGCCAGTGGGTGACTCTTGAAGCCCACAGTCCCCATCAGCACCAAGCTGGGGCCCATCTGGCAGCAAGGGCAGAGCAGGGCATCAATCAGACCTCCCTGAGACTCCCTGTTCCTAGGGAAAGGCTGCAGCGACAGCAGTGGATGCTCCTCAATAAACAGGTTGTTCTCAGTTTAGTCTGGGTCAGAGACGCATCAAACAAACCCTGCTCAGATCTGGTACGTTCTTCTGAACAGCCATGACCAAAAGCCATCCTCATTAAAATATGTTGCCTTTTCTAACAGTTTCTGTTCCTTTTACACTGCTCTGGCTGCTGCTGCTTTACCTTCTCCTCGCTTGGGGCAGGTTGCTGTGCTGCAGCACAGTTTTGCTTTAAGGTCCAGGACTGAGCCTTCTCCGCAGGAACACGGTGTGCTCTCTTTCAAAAAGCTTTTCTTTTAATATAAACAAGTTCAGAGCCCTCTTGATTTCCCAGTGTTTCCAGCTTGTCTTGGCCAAAGCTAAGGCCTTGTCCAGGGCCTTGGAAACAAACCCAAACATTGTTTTCGCAGTGTCCTGAGTGGCATTTTTAATACACAGCATAACAGTTTCCAACCCGCTCTTTCCAAAGCGTCACAGCTTCTCAGTACAGGTCCAATGGTCAACCATGGGCAGGGCTGGGGCTGCAGAGGTGCTGGGGTTCCTCTTTGCACCATGGAAAAGGTCTGGATGGGTGCCAGCGTCCTGCCCAGGCCACGCTGCAGCCCCTGGGTGATGCTGGCTCTTGGAGCCGGCGGTGCAACGTGAGCCTGGAGCAGGCTCTCCTGCCCTGCAGCTGCCAGTGGCTCTCCCACGCTTCACCCCAAGGCCTCGGAGGGCTTGGACAAGAGCATGGCCTGGCAGACAGGTCCAGTGTCTCCCATCACCCTCGAGTGAAGGGCTGGGCTGGAGCATTTGGCAGCAGGGCAGGCTGCTCAGGCAATGCACTGGGGCAGCACGAGCAGCAGGAGCCCCTGCAGGGCTGCATCCCAGGGAGCACTGGGATTGCTCCACGCAGCCCAACACCCACCCTCTGGAGAGGCCAAAAGGACTCCCTTGGCCGTCTTGCTCAGCCCACCCCAGGGAGGTTCCTGTGCACAGACAAGAGAAACCTACCCAGAAATGACAAAAAGCCCTGGGTTTTGCCCAGCTTTGGCTCAGACACAAAACATTCCATCAGCTCTCCTGGGGCAGGTCAGGAATGCTCCCCACAGCACCCCAGCACACGGGGCTCGCTGTCAGGGAGCAGCCTGGGCCCTTCCACCCTCCCACCTCCTCCAGTAACAACGCAACAGCCCAAGGTTTGTCTCACTTTTATTTACAGAATTGCACAGCCCGTTTCCCCATGACACTGGAACGTGGCGGGTCAGAGACGCTGCTTCCCCACATCCACAATCTGAACATCTCCTCTGGGAAGGAGGAGAAGACTCAGAGAATCACTGTTGGGTTTTGCAGGGGCACATGCAACAACTCCAATTATTGGCAACTACTATAAAGACAACGAAGCTGAGAGTGAAGCCGTGGCCGTGCAGCAGCACAGGGATGGACCCTGGCCGCCCCCAGCCAGGGGCTTCTGGCTTTCACAGTTGCATATTTGGATCAACAATGGGTTTCTCAACCAAAGCATTGGCTCCATTCCATCCCATCCCTGCTGGGGAACGTGGTGTGGGAGTGCACATCCTTCGTTACCTGCCAGAACCAGGCACGTCACAAGATCAAGCTCCTGCGAGGCAGCCAGGGCTGAGAAGGTTGAACTAAACCCCCAAATTTTCCTTCACTGGGAATGTCCTGGTGACACAGGGTTTGTTGGGGACAGGCTGGAGGAAGGGGTACCCAGGACAAGGCACAGAGCAGTGGCACGGTGCTCACTGCCAAGGGAAGGGGGATGTGGAGGGAGGCGGTGCCTGCATGGGAGCTCCTCTGCACGAGCTGCATTGAGGCACGATGCTACTGCTGGGCAGGGACTGCAACTGAGCCAGGCTGGAGAGGCCTCTCTGCACTGCCAGCCTCCAGGAGCACCAGGAACGGGGAAAGGGAAGGTGCCGGGTATGGGGCAGAAGAGAAGAGATGGGCAGGGAGGCAGAGAGAAGCAGAGATGCACAGCCTGGCTGCGGCAGAAGACGTTCACCCCACGATCAAATGAGACTCTCATGCTCAGAACAGAGATCAGCTCGGAGCGGCCCACGGGGCCCACAGCCAGGCAGAGGCTGCTGCAAGAACCTGGGCTGTCACTGAGCTGCATGAGAACCCGGGGCAGGAGACAAAGGAGGAGAGCAGACAGAGCAGGGCCCAGCGCCGGAGCAATCCTGCCAGGAGGGACAGGGCACTGGCCCCTGCTGCCACCACGACTTCCAGGTCAGGGAACAGAGGACATGAAAAGTATCCTGCTTTGCAGCTAAAGAGGAGAAAATGGCACACGTTCTTTGAATGCAAGAAATCACAGGTCTTGAACTAGCAGGGCATCACATTGAGCCGCTCGGGTTCAGCACAGGAGCAGAGGGACATAGTGTGTGACTGCCACCAGCCACTGCAAGGACACGGGAGCCTTGGAGCCTGCCTCCTCCCTGCCCTCTGCTCTCACCACCGCGGGAGCAAGCGCCGAGGTGCCAACCAAGCAGTGGCACAACCCTGAGCACACAGCAGGACAGTGTAATTGCCACATCCCTACAGCTCGCTCTGCTCGCAGGGCTCAGGAGAGCACAGCCCCCAGCACAGGCATCGTCAGGCAGGGGGGAGAGGGGAGCCCCTCAGCAGCCTGGGCACTCCAAGACAGAGAGGTACGTTAGCTGGATGTGCTGGGAACACGGCTGGATAAAGGAGGAGGAGGAACGCTGGCCTTGCAGGAGAAGGGACCCAGAGCCTGCTCTTGGGGAACAGCAAATGTGGGGTGCTGGGCAGGCAGCGCTCTCAGGGATGAATCAAATCTCAGCAGCTCCTCTGGCTGCTGCCAAGGAATGTGCAAATGAAGCACACGGGGACAGCCGAGCCCACCCGCGCCCTGCGAGCGGCTGCAGAGCTCGGCCCGTCCCCGCGGGTCTGTGTGCAACTGATATTATGAGAGGTCCAGCCTCAAGATGGTGAAAGACATCAGCAAAGGGACTCAGCTCTCACCTCCTGGGGTCAGGAAAGCTCCTTTCTGAGCATTTTAAAAGCAAAAGGCAATGGTGGGTTTAGCCAGTATGAGCACTGCTTCCCGCCTCGGATCCTCCATCTACCTTTGCCAGACATACCAAGCGCATCCGAGTCCTGGGGATGAGCCAGGACCTGCAAGGAAAGCGTTGTGTGAGATCACGTCTGCACAGGAAAAGAGCTCCTCATGGTGAAAGTTATTTCAAAATTTTCAAAATTACAGTACTTTACAATAGAAAATGTCTCCATTCGCTATGACATCATTTTACTCCATCTGGGATTATAATAGTTCTTAAAAACACACAACCTTCTAGAAAGGACAGAAACACCACGAGAGAGACCAAAGAGTAGCGGGAAAGGCTGCTGCAGTTTTATCAAAACCAATTTAGTGCAAAGGAGAAGGGGACTTTCAAGAATGGTCGATGAAAAGTGTTCGTTTTACGCTCATTTGGAGAAAAGGCATAGATTTAACCTCTGAATGAGATCAGGCTGCCAGCTTCTATACTGAAGCTTAGAACATCAACACAAAAGGACTGAAACACAATATGCATGGCCATTAAAAAATAATATTATATATAGATATATATATATAGGGAGATATTTTCCACATATGGTGTTTAGTTATAGGAAAGTGTCCCTGCAGACAGGCATATTCTGCCACCTGGCTCTTCCAGGCCGTTTCACAAGACAGATGTTGGTTATCTGTCTGTTTGCCATGGTATAAAGTACGTGCTGACCGCAAAGTCCCTTCAGGTGGGATGATTGTTTCCTGGTGCCTCCCCAGTGTCCGCGTCTCCTGCGCGCGGGGACACCTGAATCCTCTTTGCGGGCCCCGGAGGGCGGCCCCGGCCCCGGCAGCCCCGCGGCGCGGCGGGCAGCGGCCGAGGGACGGCTCAGACAGTGGTTTCATCCGCGGTCTTCTTCATGAGCTTGGCGGAGAGGAGGGAGTGGGGCACGGGGTGAGGGCTCCGCGAGGCTGGGATCATCAAGCGGACTTTCTGGTTGGTCCTTCGCCACTCCGAGTAGAGCTGGCAGTGGTAGCGGAACGAGACCTGGCGGGCGATAACACACCGGGCTGATTACGAAACCCTCCTCGGTTTCACCTGCCCTCTGCATGCTCTCTGCAAATTCCTTGTCAATCCACCTGCAACCCCGGCTAAGGGAGACAGCGCTGACCCCGAACGATTTGGGGCGCTCCACGACACAGAATCATTAAGGCTGGTAAAGATCAAGTCTAAGATCAAGTCCAACCACCAACACAACACCACCATCCCGACTAAACCATGTCCTGAAGTGCCACATCTACATGTTTTTTGAACCTCTCCAGGGATGGAGACTCCACCACTGCCCTGGGCAGCCTCTCCCAGGGCTTCACCAATCTTTCAGTGCAGAATTTTTTCCTAATATCCAATCTAAACCTCCCCTGGCACATTTTGAGGCCGTTTCCTCTCACCTATCACTTATTACTTGGGCTCGTCCCAACCCTCTGATGAAGAATCCATTAATTCCTTGTAACACCAGGCTGAGCGCAGCACAGCCAAAGGACCTTCCCGGGCAGCACCAGGACAGAGGGACAGAGTTTGCTCAGCTGGATTTGGGTCCCAGGGCAGTGAGCAGTGGTGGGGAGGAACCACAACTTGCTCCTTCACCCCAGCCATGGGCTGAAGCCAGCTCTTTCTCTGCACAAAACAAGCGGTTCCCAACAGGACCAGCCTCCAGTGGATGAATCCAGCCAGCCTCCTCCCGTCCCACAGCTCATGGTGGATCTTCTCTGCCCTTTGCAAGAGCCTTCTCTCCTTGGTCTGCAACAACACGACATAATGCTTAGACTTAATGATGTCAGAGGTCTTCTCCAACCTTAATGATTCTACGACATCGGCTGAACTCATTTTCTCTTACCACGCTGTGGCCTGGCAGATCTGCCCATCCAGAGGGGACAGAAGGCTGGAGGGATGGAAGGCTGAAGGGGAACTGCCCCAGCCTGGCCCGGAGGCAGGAGCCTGCCCTGCAGTTTCAGAGCAGCCCAGCAAGGGGGAGCTGGGAGCTGAGGGACTCCTTACTCTGTCCTCCTGCAGTCATTACCACCACTACAGATGTTCTCACAGCTCCTGCTGATTCCTCAGCTTCAAAATTAAACCCTTCTAGAATTTCTTGAGGAAGGAATAAGCCCAGCATATATTTCCTCTTATTTATTTTCCTAGAAATTGTGAGCAAGGAAGTTTAATCCTGAATCCAGTCAGCCATTCAAACCCAAGCTTTCAGACTTCTAAAAAGCATGGGAAACATTGAGCTGGGAAGTAGGACACACCAGGAAGTATCTGACAAGGAAAAGTCAGCATTCCTACTAATTTTGGATGGGTTGTGGACATCTCTATGAGAAATGGAGCTGTGCTGCAGCACTGAGGTAATTTAGCTTATTGATCCGTGCACTCCCCTTTATCCTGTTGTAGAGGGACAACTGTGGGAATAAGGTTTTTTGCTGGTAAGCAAGAAGTGTGTTTCACAGCGTGTGAATGAGGAGCCAATGGTGCAGACCTCCAGCAAAGCTCCTGCTCCAGAGGGTCAGGGCCTCTCACAATCCTGACACTGGTGGCAGCCACCCCCAACCACTGGCACAGCCCCGCGGTGGCACCACAGCTGCACAGGGAAATGGGAGTAAAGGGGCCTAAATTGTGTCCCTCTCTGTTCAGGGAAATGTGAAGCACAGCAGAACCAGAGCCATTTTAGTCATGACTCCTTATTTCACAAAACCCCCCATATTTTTCTGTTTCCTCCAGATTTCCAGCTCCTCCAGACCACTCGCAGGACAGAGGAGAGGGAAGCAAATCCTCTGAAGGTTTCCAGTTTTAGCTGGGCTTTCTACAGAAATGAATTTACACAGCCACATGTCAGTGCAGTGTCTGCAGCAGTGGAGATGCTCCTCAAAAGCTCCCGGCCACTGCGACTTCTGCACGTTTTGACAGCAGCACTGATCAGGCACTCTCAGAGTTGGCACCCCCACAGCAAAGACTGCAACACCAGCTCACCCTTCCCTAGCACCTGAGTTGCAAGGAATGTCCTAACCCCAGGGGAAGCTGTTACTCTGAGAAAACAGGGCATGAGATGGCAGCAAAAGGGGCTGTGGTATTCCTGCTGACAGCTTTTTGGGGTCCTTCCCTTCCCAAAATTATGCTTCCCAGCAAGCAGCTGGAAAAGGGCACCACCGGGGTGGCACACACATCCAGGGCTTTGAATAGGAGAACTGAAATGAAGACCCAGTCCCAAAAGAGGGAACTGGAATAGAATCCAATCCCACCTTGCAACAGAAAATGGAAGAAGTGAACGAGCCCCAGGGGGAAGTGCCCGGCCTGGGTGCTCCCAGGGCCAGGGCAGGGAGCTGCTCCCCGGCCCAGCCGCTGCGCTGGGCTCTCAGCGCTCCCAGAGGTGCTACACAGCACGTCCACAGTCGCCTTCCTGCTCTTGCAGACTCACTCCGAGCTGCAAGCTCCTGGTGCCTAATTCAGCGTGTCCAGAAAGAGGCAAAGCGAGGCATCTGCAGCAGCTCTTTCCCAGCACGGAGCAGTTCAACACCCAGACAGTGTCCAGTGCAGGCTCCCACTAATCCCCAGTGCCTCCAGCCCCAGGAGCAAAGCCTCCGCAGTGGGCCAGGGCGGTGCCCAGCATGGGAGAGAAGTCAGAGTCTCCCCAGGGCTGAGGGTTCCTTACGCACACTCTTCTGTGCTATTGACATATTAAAAACATCTACACTAGGAATATGTTGAGTTGTGGACCACACAACAGCCAGTCTGCATCTCCTTTGGCACAACCAACCTGTGATGGGCAGCACAAAGCATGGAAGGACATTGATGGCAGATTATTTAAGGGTCAAACATTTTAGAATCAAAGAATTACTAAGGCTGGAAAAGATCTTTAAGCTCATCCAGTCCAACCACCAGCCCAACCCCACTGTGCCTACTAAAACCATTTTCCCCAGTGCTGCGTCTACACACTTTTTGATTCCCTCCAGGGGTCGAGGTTCCCCCACTGCCCCGGGAAGCCTCTACCAGTGCTTCACCACTCTTTCAGTAAAGCATTTCTTTCCTAATATCCAACGTAAACCTCCCCTGGAGCAACTCGAGGCCATTTCCTCTCGTCCTATCACTTGTTATTTTCCAGATTGTACCTTTTCCCTAAAGCCCTCAGGTACCAAGTCTGTGTTTCTTCTAAAAATAGGAACAGCAGGACCATTGCCTGCCCCAGCCCTAGAGCTGCCCCCAGCCCAGGCACATGTAGACATGTCTGTGCCAAGTGCACGACGCTCCAGGGAACAGGGCTCCCGTGTCGATATAGAAAGCAGATGATCAGGAAGTGGTTTCTCATTCTCAGCAACAACTTTAGCAGCTCCCATTGGAAGATAATTAAACAGATGTTAAGAGAAAGAGCCCAGGGTTTCTCACAAAAAGAGCAACAAGGATGGTAAAGGGTCTGGAGCACAAGCCCTGTGAAGAGCGACTGAGGGAGCTGGGGTTGTTTAGCCTGGAGAAGAGGAGGCTCAGGGGAGACCTCATTGCTCTCTGTAACTACCTAAAAGGAGGCTGTAGGCAGGCAGGGGTTGGTCTCTTCTCTCAGGTGACCAGTGACAGAATTAGAGGACCTGGTCTCAAGCTTCGTCAGGGAAGGTTTGGATGGATATTAGGAAAAAATTTTTCTCAGAAAGGGTGATTGGCCAATGGAATGCACTGCCCAGGGAGGGGGTGGAGTCACCGTCCCTGGAGGTGTTTAAAAGCAGACTGGATGAGGCACTGAGTGCCGTGGTTTAAATGAAGAGTGGGTGCTGGTGTTGGGTCATAGGCTGGACTGGATGATCTCAGATACTGTGATACAAGGGGAGCTGGAGGCAGGTGGCTGCACCAACAATGTGAGTGGGTACTTCGACCCCTGTTTTGAACAGAAACAGGGCCCTGGGCAGCACTTACCAGCGTCCAAAGGACGTAGATTGTGAAAAGTGCTATCGTTAGTGCAATGAGTCCGATGGCCTCCAGCCGGCTGTTGAACTGCAAATGGTCCTGAGCTCCGCGCAGACACAGCCACCCGGAGATTGCTGCCAGGGGAGTAATGAACAGGAAACACACCATGTCACAGAAAAGTGTCCTCTTCTCGTTGCGGGGACCGGGATCCTTCAGCCACTGCAGGAGGGAAGGGAGAGAAGGCATTAAGGAGGGGCACGCGGGGTGTGTGGCGCGTGAGCAAACCAGGAGTGCTGTGCTGGAAAGCTCTCCCGTCCTCCCCGAGGTCTGCACATACCTGGGACAAACATTTTGTTCACACAAACCTTCACAAAAATAGAGCTAGAGAGTGTCAAGTATATTTTTAACAACCAACAAGGGAAAGGGAAGAGACAACTGAAGAGTATGTGCGTGGGAAGGAGGTAGTAAACACGGGAGGGGGTTGGTTCAGTAAAGCCTGGCTTGGTAAAGATCTGACAGGTCTGGGATTGAGCTTCAATAGAAACATATCCAGGACTGAAACTGGTGTAGAGGCTATGGGAAACTGGACTTCGGGGTCTATGGCCAGGCCAGGCCATAAGAGCAGCTGCCCCACATCCAACCCTCTGGTTCCTTGTGGAGAATCGTGGCATTTTAGAGTTCCGCTCCTGATCTGAATTGAATCTGAAATGCCCAGGTCCACCTGAGAGACTGTGCAAGACAGCTCTGCCAAAGGGGAGCTCTCAGGGGCACGGCGCTGTCCTCAGGGCTCGAGAGAGCAGCAGCAGCGCTGCAAACTGGGAGCCCAGCACCCACCCAGGGCTGTCAGTGGTGAACACAAACGCCCACGCACCCAGGAGCTTCACTGGGATGATGACAGTGAGGAAAAAAAAGCACATCACTTCAGCAACTAAGGAACCAAGATGGGAAAAACAAATAGAAAAGTAAAAAAGGAAGTGAGTAACTAGCAGCAAGCTTTGCACCTGAGCAGAGAAAGCAGAACAGCAGCCACAGGGCCACAGCACTGGCCTGGCCCCCCCAAAGGAAGGGAAAACAAACCCAGCTTCCTTTACAGAACAACCTGTGCCCAAACCTGCACCTTTTGTCACAGAGAAAGCAGCACAACCTTTGGGTAAGGAGGGACACAGAGCTCGGTGAGCTGGGGGAAAACCCCCATCGCCTTCTCCCAGGTCTCAGGGGATCACAAGGACCATGGAAGGACAAGGCACAAACACAGCTGCTGAAAACTCATGGCTGCAAAATCCCAAAGAGCCTTCCACTGCTGGTGGGCATCTGCTGGCCATCCCACTGCAGGCAGAAGAGACCTGCCAGGACCAGAACAGAGCCAATTCTGGTGGATTCCTTCCTATTTTCAGGCTTTCTTGCCTCCCAGGGATCAGGCAATCCAACACAGTGGAGGTCACCACGCTTTGCTCTGTGTTACCAAGAGGCTTCTCTCTCGCAGCTCCCAAACCTCAGTAGCCTGCAGAGTGAACACAGGGAGGTTTCCCTCAGCAGGAGACCTCTAACAGGTCACTACTTTCAGGAGTACCAACTTGCTTCTGCAGTGGGTTCACTCACAGCCCAGAAAGTCAACCACATCCTGGGCTGCATCAGAAGAACCATTGCCAGCAGGGTGAGGGAGGCGATTCTCCCCCTCTGCTCTGCTCTGGTCCAGTAGTGGGTCCAGTTCTGGAATCCCCAGCATAAAAAGGATACAGAACTGTTGGAATGGGTTCAGAGTAGGACACAAAGATGAACTGATGGCTGGAGCACCTCTGCAATGAGGACAGGTTGAGGCAGTTGGCATTGTTTAGCCTGGAGAAAAGAAGGCCCCAGGGAGACCTTAGAGCAGCCTCCCAGTACAGAAAAGGGGCTGCAGGAAAGCTGGAGAAGGACTTTTTCCAAGGGCCTGTAGTGATGGGATGAGGGGAAATGGCTTTAAGTTGGAAGAGGGAAGATTTAGATTGGACATTAGGAAGAAATTCTTCACAATGAGGGTGGGGAGGCCCTGGCAGAGGTTGCCCAGAGAAGTTGTGGCTGCCCCATCCCTGGAGGAGTTCAAGGCCAGGTTGGACGGGGCTTGGATCCCCCTGATCCAGTGGGAGGTGTCCAGGGGGGTGGAACTGGATGGGCTTTAAGGTTCATTCCCAACCCAAACCATTCTGTGATTCTATGATTTTGGATACTAAGACAACAGCAATTGTTCTCATTTTCCTGGGATGATGCTATTTTCAGCCTTTCCTTTCCTTTTTTAGAACAGCCAAGCAGCTGTGGCTCCTACCAATGCCCAAAGTTGTTACAGCACATTTTTACTGGAAGTTCTGTATCCTGCGCTGCCGGATCCTTCCCCGTTTCCTTCACGAGGATGACTGGTCTCATTTAGGATTTTTTTTTTCTCAAAACAAAAAAAAAATGGAGAAAATTATGGAAAAGGCACAGTCAGAGCAGGGAAGGAAACATTCCCAGGGCAGCCAGGGACAGGAAGGCACGTCCCACTGCCAATCATGGAGTAGGGTGCCCACTTCAGAGCATGAAAAAGGACCTGTCTGAGAACTACACACACAAAGCTCCTTCCCTACAGGGGAAATCACAGTTTAAACAGTGATAAAGAGGGAGTGGAGGGAGCTATGCAAGAAATTAATGAGACCACAGTGGTCAAACCAGAGCACGGGGAACGTGAGGGCATTGGTGGTCAGAAAGCCAAGCAGAAAGTGTTGGCCAGAGGGGGAGCAGGGAAGGGCACACACAGGTTAGAGGGGATTTAACTGCAGAGTCTGAGGAGAGGGATGCACAGCAGAGGGTGAGTGCAGGATGGAAGTGCAGACAAGTTTTGTTGGAATGGGAAAAAGTGAAAGGGGAGATGGCAAATCCAGTCAGAGAAGAGGAACGTGGCTGGGGTGAGCAGAACGTGGCTGGGGTGGTCACAACGTGGCTGGGGTGGTCACAACGTGGCTGGGGTGGTCACAACGTGGCTGGGGTGGTCACAACGTGGCTGTCTGCTCTGCAGGCACCAGAGATGGGACACATGGAGCCGGCCATGAATGGAGGAGAGGACGCTGCGGCCACAGATAAGAGTCTGGCCAGAAATTCCAGCTGGGAGGACTGATAAGCAAGATATTTTAAAGAAGCAACCTGAAGGCTCTGAGAGACCCAAATAGAGCAAGAAAAAGCAAAGCTAGAGAACAGGCTGGGAGTGGAAGAGCACAGAGAGGTCTGGGGACCAGGTAACACTCCTGCAATAACCAAGGATGAGCTTGAAGCATTTTTAATACCATTCTGAGCTCGCCATGAGGGTCAGACAGCAGGAGGAAACTTCAGAGCAGCCACAACCATGGTCTGGACGTGAGGAGCTGGGAGAAGGGAGGCAGACCTGCAATCCACCCCTCATGTGGCTCTGCAGAGGAGATTAGTGGTGATGAGCTGCGTGGGGAAGATAAGGACCACACACAGCAGTCTTGAGCAACCCTGAGAGGAAGGGAGGGACGGCAACTCATCTACACAACAAAGCTGCTCCGACAGTCACTGCAGCCCCATCGCTCCAACCCCAGCCATGCACCTGGCTTTCCCAACCAGCACTGGGCTGTCCCAGCCACACAGCAATCAGGTGAACACAGAATGACTCCAACTGGACCAATACCCCCCTCGCAGCAACCCTAGGGCACCCCATCCCCCGTGAGGGAACATCTTAGGTCACCCCCTCCCTGGAAGTGTTCAAGAAGGTTGGATGGAGTCTTGAGCAGCCTGGTCCAGTGGGAGGTGCCCCTGCCCATGGCAGGGGGTTGGAACTGGATGGGCTTTAAGGTCCCCACCAACACAAACCATTCTATGAATCTATGATTTTTGACCCAAGAATCTCAGGGACTGAAGGTAAATAAGTATTTTCTGCATCTTATTCTATTTATATTCCTTGTGACCTTTGAAACGCCTTCTTCCTCCCTCAGATGGGAGCCAAACATGTAAAAGCAGAAATCAAATTAATTGCCTTTAGAAGTAGTTGATTTACATTGCCAATATGCACTGACACAGTGAAGAAAGAACACAATAACCCACCCTAAGGGCACAGGGTTTCTGGCACAGCAGCACGTTAGTGCACACAGGGCTTAAAATAAACCTTGCAAACAATCCAAAAAGTGGTCAGAATAAACAATTTTTGTAGGGAAAACTGTCAAGTAAACATAGGAAAGCAACAAAAGCACAACTTGGTCTTCTTCCAGGCCAAGGCTAAAAACAACTGCTTCCATGCTGCAGCCACATGTGAGTCTAAAGGGAAAGAGGTAGAGCTGGCTGCTTTCTGGGTCCCAGACCACCCTGCTGGAAGCTATTCTGGGTTCAACCATAGTTCTTTGTCCTCCAGCTCAATCCTGAGGCTTTCCCAGATGTTCTTTCTACTGGCATCAGCAGGGTTGCAGCAGCGAGCTCATTTCTTGGACCCAAAGCGGGGCTGTGGGATAATGAATATCTGATCTTTGGGTGTTGCGGTGCCCATGAAATCAGGATGAGCCCCAGGGGATGGAAAGCAGGAGGAGGGCATCCAGGAAAAGGCACCAGGACATCAGTAACTCCTCTGGAAGCCAAGAGCAGAGCTCAAAGTGTAACAGAGCAGTCTCCACCACAGTCTGGCCCAGCACCTGCCAGCCCACGTGTTTCCGAGTCGGGCCGCGTTCTGCTGTTGGGACTGTGGGATGGGCTGATGGGGGACTGTCCCAGCAGCGCTCAGCACCTCGCAGCCTTTTGGAGGGGTTACAAATGGATGTTTTGAATAAGCTTGCACAAATTTTGACAGCTCATTCACCTCGTGTTGCCACGGCCCATGGACCCTTCTTTCATTCCCCTGCCAGCCGATGGCAGTCCCAGGCCACGCAGGACCAGTGCAGTGCAGCACCGGCACCGCTGGGACCCCGCAGCCTGTGGCCGGCATGTGTTGGGGTCTCTCCATGCTGTGAGCCCCACTCTGGACCAGTAGGACCTCCCAGTCTCACCAGGTGACCCTGCCAGCACTCCCCACGTGCTCCACGACGCCAGCATGACGCAAGCCACAGCAACAACAGGAGTGCTGGCTGGGTGAAGCCAGCTGTGTTACAGAACATCCCTTCTCCTTTCCATCCACCAAACAGTCACTCTGTGGCTGCTCAGGCGCCTTTTGATTTTCCTCTTGCTGCTGACCTGGTGTCTGGCCATGTGAGACAGAAAGGAAAACATGACCAACATGACCTTGATTCAAGACAGCACATCAGCCCTGCCCCTGCTCCAAGAAACACACTGAATCAAAACCAGCTTCGGGCATCCACTGAAACCCCCTGCAGGCCATGGAGCTCCGTGGGCAGCCCTAGTAGGATGGTCTTGGCTCCTTCTTCGCCGTGGGGAGGGACATATTCTGATGGAGTACCCAGAGCTCAGGTAGCCAAGACCCAGAAACAGCCCTAGCCCTGCAAGCAGAGCAGTCAGATGCTGCAGAGCAAAACTTCTCCTCATCAATCCTCCTTTCCCGACTGCGATCGATGCTCCACGAACCTCAACAAGGCTCGATAAACCTCAACAAGCTGCATCTCTCCTCATCCTCATCATGAAAGCCTTCCTGAGGCAGTCAGCCTGGCTCCAAACACCGGGAAACACAGAGCACCGGGCTGATCCAAGGAGAGCAAGAGATTCAGGAGTGCTAGAAATGATAGGCAGGGGAGGAACCAACCGAAGCCCCCACCACCCGAGAACAGGGCTACCATTCTGCAGAGCACTGTGAAGCAGCACTCAGGTCATCAGGACACTTCCCTACACAGCAGCAGGTGCTGCTGGTTGGTGCCACCAGGGGAAATGCCACGATGTGCACAAATATGAGATCATGGCACTACCAGCAAGTGCACCCCAGAGAAACCCCACTGGTCCTCTAGGTCTGCAGGGCACAGACAGGGCTGGACAAAGTGGGACAGGTAAGGACAGGCCAAGAGCACAAGGATTAATGATTTCCAGTTTTGGCCTGAAAGAGGCCATTCCAGGTTGGCAAAGCAGTGCCAGGGATTGCACAGGGAAAGACAAAGAGGATCTAGAGTGGGATCTAAGAAGAGCACCTTCAGTCAGCAAGAGCAATAAAGAGAGAAGGGAAAAGACTGGAGAGGAAAGGGACTTGGCTGAAGCCAAGATTGCTTTGTTTTTCACTAACATGGGCTTGCACTGAGAAAGGAGAGAGATCAGCTGGAGCAGGTGGCAGAGGAGCACAGATGAGAGAGAGAATGGTGCTGAGTTCAGCAGAAGAGGTCAAGGAAAGCAAAGAAAAAAGCCTGTCTGTGAAGAAGATAAGGCCTGTGGAGGGGTGGGGAGAGCTTACGTCACTTCTCAGTTCTCTGAACTGGAGGGGGGAGTGATTGCTGCACCAGGCACTGCACACAGAGGCAAAACAAAACGTCTTTTCCTAAGAACATAAGCAGGAGCAACAAGAACATCATCATTGCTCCCTGCAAACCTCACTTTGCTGGTGCCAGCGACATCCCGACAAACCTCCCACAGCTCTGGAGGTACAGGAGACTCGTGGGACGGAGCAGAACGACCCCACGGGGCAGGCCCACAGGAGGTGTCCCCTGCTCCAGTGTGGCCCAAAGAGCCAAGCAAACATCTCTGAGAATTTCAAACCCACTTTGCTGCAGGTGACAGTTTGTTTGGAAGTTTGTTCCCTTACAAGACAAAGAAAGAAAAATCTACTGACCTATTTAAAATATCCAGCTTAAGTGAACCGAAAGCGTTCGCAGTCAGTGAAAAGTAAGTTGTCTCTGAATCAAAACTGCACAGTAAGACACAAAGCAAAGAGCAGAAGAAACGAGCTCTCGCCCCACGTCCTTGGCAGGAGCGGCTCCGCAGAGGCGCAAGGACACGGAGGCGCTGCTACAGCTGCCATTTCTGAATCAAGCACGTTAACACACACACTGCAGGGAAGCACCAGCACTGAAGGCAAGGAAGCAGAATTTCCCCAGGTTCCCTCACGAGAGCTGCTTGCAAGGACAAAAAACTGGGTATGGCTGAACCGCTCCAGCGGTCACTGAATCACCAAATATCTTTTGGAATTAGTGAGCTCTCTCAAGAGAGGTTTCCTTAAGCAAAGGTATCAAAATGTTTAGAGAGGCATTATGAACAAGTCATGCATAACCCTCTTCAGTGTTTACCACCAGGATATGTTGGCTTTCCACATGCTGGTAATTTTAGCAAAGCCAAAGTCTTGGACTCAGCACCAGGAATTCCTGCCTGCTCGCAGAGTCGTGTCCCATAACCCGTAGGTTCCTCTCCCTGGGATTTACACAATGTGTAGACAAAAATACATCCTTCCTCTTCAACACAGGCTGACATTTTGCTGGGATTAAGCAGCTGCTGCTCCGATGCCTGCGCAAGCTGCCAGCCTGGGCATCTCCACGCAGAGCCCTCGGCTGCCCAATGCCAGGATCGTGCCCGGCAGAGCGGGCAGCGCAGGCCAGAGGAGATGGGAATCCAAAGGTGAGTCACAGCACAGGCTGAAACAGGAGCCTCTGGGGCCGGAGGTGGTGCTCCTCTAACAGTCCGAGGGGACAAAATTAACAACAGGTTAAAGTTAAACCCCTTCACAAGGGGTTAAGGAATTGCAAAGAGAACCGGGAGGGTCAGTGCCACAGCAAAACACACAACACGAGGCCACGGAAAGGAAATGCTTTTGCCGGCAACCTGGGAAAGTAAAGAGGGCAAATGGGCAGGTGTGGGCTCAGAGACACAAAACACGGACCACACTCCCACCTCACTTCATAGGCTGCAGCCAGGGAGAAGCCCAGGAGCTGTGCTGAAGGGCAGCGCTTGCCCGTGGCTGTAGAGACAAAGCCACCGCCCTCACCAGTGCTTTCCAGACACACGCGATGCATCCCATGCAGCACCAAGTCCCAATCCATGCAGTTCTGCCTGATGTCCTAGAGAACAACGTGTATCAAGCAGGGAGAGCACTTCCCAAGAGAAACCAGTTTTGTGATGGATCAGCTGCCAACCAGAGAAAGGAGTTTAGATGGAAGAACTCTAAGGGGGGGGGAATATTCAGACTTGCACAGCGAGCTGCCTGTCACAGCACCCACCTTGGCTCTCCAAGAGAGGTGCCTCCAGACAAGCTGACCCAGCCTAAGTTGGGTTTCTAAGGAGGCAGGAATGAACGGATCAGGAGAGAAATTTTCTCTCTGCAGACTGTCAGACTCTAAAGAACAAGGCCTGGCTGAGGCAAATTTAAGGTGTACAAAGTCAGGGCAAATAAACCCAACCCTGCTCAGAGAACTGTGTGACCAGCTATGGCCTGGGAGAAAGAGCTGTTGGGACCGACAACCCTCCATTTCCAAAAGCCTGAGCTGTTCGTTCTGCCATCCTCTGGCCAGCAAAGATGCAGATGCTTCCTGAAGATGAATCCTAAGCAGGAACTATGCATCTTCAGTGCCTAAAACTATTGGAACAAAGAAGAAACTACCTGTTCCAGGAAAGCTGTACTGCTGAAGTGTTCCAGGGTACCCAGAAACATGGTTTGCACTTTTTGACTCTGCCAGATGTGCTGGCTGGAGGCTCAGGGATTCAAATCACTTCCCTGTGAACAGACAGATGCATATTGAACTAACACTGATGCAGGAAAGTCAAGTACTGGAAAATCATCCCTCCTGAAGGCTCGACCATCTCATTCATCACACGCTCCTCACTCAAGAGCCCTGCTCTACAACCCCCTTGTGCTGGAGCCACACAAGAGCACCGGGCAGCAGCCCCTCCGACTGGCACCGCTGCGGCAGCACCCAGCACCTCTGCCTACAGACCCTCCCCGGGCACCTGGGACTGTAGCTCAAGTCTCCACCTTCACCTGCAGAGGTTTCACACAGGCCCCCAAAAAGTGCTCAGCCCATCAGCCTCACAGCCTGACCATTCACAAAAGCCTTTTGTGGTTTCTTCACCTTTCAACCAGCCGTTTGGTTAAAGATTCACTGAGCCAGGCTGAACGGCAGGAGATCTTCTCCCTGCACACATGGGTCAACCCATGGCTGCCAGAGCTCTGGGCCTGGACAAGTCCCCAGCTCCCAGTTCAGAGATCAGGCAGGCTGGCAGCAAATGCTGGCACTATTTTTAACTTGACCAGACCACAACATAAATAAATGGCTGCTTAAAGAAAACAAAATCCAATTCTGTTAAAAAATTCTCTTTAATCCTTGCTGAACAAGGTTGCTGTCTTCCCACCCTGAAGGAGGTTACAAAATTAAATTCCTGTTTGTGCAGCTCAGGTATCACAACAGCAAGGACCCTGGAGAAGCCCAGAGGGAAGTAATAATTCTGTCTTGTGAGCAGGGATACAGGAGCACACAGCCACACAACACATGGAATAGATGTGTATCGATCTATTATTTATTAGATAGATTTGGAAAGCTGGGGAGGGGTTCTTGATGAGGGATTGCAGGAACAGAACAAGGGAGAATGATTTTCAGCTGAAAGAGGGGAGATTGAGATGAGAATTTAGGAAGAAATGTTTTGCTGTGAGGGTGGTGAGGCCCTGGCCCAGGTTGCCCAGGGAAGTTGTGGCTGCCCCATCCCTGGAGGTGTTCAAGGCCAGGCTGGATGGGACTTTGAGCCCCCTGATCCAGTGGGAGGTGTCCCTGCCCATGGCAGAGGGTTGGAACTGGATGGGCTTTGAGGTCCCTTCCAACCCAAACCACTCCATGATTCTATGATAAACAGGCAGCCAGTGGCACCTTTCAGCCATGCACTGATCCTGGAAAATGCAGTCTGTGACTATGTAAAGACCAGACTAGATGCAGATATACAAGAGAACAGAAGTGAAAACTAAGGCAGTTTTGGCTGTGGCATTTCCTGATTTCCAAGAACTTTCTGCAGCTTCCCCAGAAGCATTTCAACTCCACCATGCAGCTTCCCCACAGCTCTCACCAGAACACTCCCTCCAGCCCACAGCCAGCTCTGGCCTCTCTCCCTGAAGCCCTTCACGCGCACACAACCCGAGCCAGTGACCTCCTCAGCCACCTCGAGCAGCTCTAGGTGTCCCCAGGTGGGAAAGGCAGGACCCAGCAGTGCAAACAGCCTGAGCTCGCTGCTTTCCCCTGAGGGCCAGACCCAGCAGGCAGCGTGTCACCCAGTTCTCTCACAGGTGTCACAGTGGCCACCTGGCAGCAGGAGCATTCTCGGATGCCCAGGCTGCTGTTCACAGCTGGGACAGAGCCGTTCATCACCACCTCTGCCATAAAGTGTGCTTCTGCATCATTCCCAGCCATCGTCTCCATCCCATTCATCCTCCTCTGCTCACTAATTTCTATTTCGACTTCTCAGTTTTACTGAACAGCGGATTTTTATCACAGCACATAAGCATCACTTCCCAGAAAGTTTCAAAACGCTCCCCACCCCTCCCCACAGCGTAAGAGGAGCAGAGAATTTCTCAGATAAGGCAGCTGAGGGAAGTGTGTCATTTTTAAATGACTAAGCAGCTTCTTTCCCTACTCCTCTTCTCAGAAACGCATGAACAACTTGGGGCTGACGCTTCCCAAAAGTATTTGGTGAAGAGCACTGGCCTATCTGGTGGAGGGATTGCACCAAGCTGCAGACCGAGGGTATCAATGGGAAGTGCCAGTGAGCTGGCCAAGCCGTGACCAGCTCTTTCAGAAGGGCTCTTGTGCTAAGGGCAGAGCTGCTGCCAACAGCAGACACTTCTGAAAGCAGTGAAAATGTTTTCTAAGTTGGTCTCTAAGCAAACAAAACGCCCCAGCAAACATCACCTGGTGGTGCACACTCATCGGCGTTACCTCTGACGAGCACCGATTACGGTGGTGCAGAAGCTCAGAGTGGTTTTAACAAGAGGGGAGATTTGGATGAGATCTTAGGAAGAAATCTTTTCCTGTGAGGGTGGGGAGGCTCTGGCCCAGGTTGTCCAGAGAAGCTGTGGCTGCCCCATCCCTGGAGGTTCAAGACCAGGTTGGATGGGGCTTTGAGCCCCCTGATCCAGTGGGAGGCCAGCTGGATGAGCTTTGAGGTCCCTTCCAACCCAACCCTTTCCATGATTCTGTGACTCTTAACTCTCAAGGAAAACGAGAAACTGAACTCTAGGATGTTTTCCTCAGACTCAGGGCAGGGAACAGAGTGTTTTACAGTCTGGTAGAAGCAGTACAACAAAAAAATGCAGTCCTTCCAGCCCCGTGAGCCACTTTGCTCCAGCAGGAGCCCTGCACGTGCCCATCAGCTGAACAGTGTCCGTGTGCCTCAGCCACAGCACGCGCACCGCTCCGAGCAGAGCACCCACCCCTTCGCTGGCCCCTGGCAAAGAGGATGAGCAGGCTACTACCACAGGATTAATCAAACCAGGCTACCAGCTACTCCTCAAGTCAGGGACAAAGCTTGCTGTGGTAGAACTGCAGGCAGGGAATTGCTCTCGGGCTGTTCGACGGTGAGCTGCACGTTCAAGGGCTCTGCAGCAGGGCTCTCCCGGCGGCTGAGCAAGTGCCCGGCCAGTCTCCAAACTCACAAGGCACTGCTGGCACTTTGCACAAGCTGCTCCACCAGCAGACACAGGAGACACCAGGGCAGGGCAGGTCGGCCCCTCCACTGCGCTCAGACAGGTCTCAAACATGAGAGGTAACAAATAATTCACATCCCAAAGTCCTTGACAGCTGTCAGTGATGGCTCGAGGGCTCTTTTCCTCTCTGAAAACACGGAGGTACTTCTCTTGTGGCTGAGGCTCATTAAATGCTGCCCAACCATCACCCCTCAACCTCACGGATTGCTTGTTGGTCACCACAGCCCTAAAGGCTCCAGCTCAGAGGGCCTCCTCGATTTCAAAAACAATTAGAATGTGATTGCCTCAGACTCAGTGTGAGGGGAGAAACTCCCCCAATATTCATTGTTTTTTGAGCTTTTATCCAAGTGTGCAGTTTGCTAAGGCTGTACTTGCAACAAGGTGCTACAGCATCTGTCAGCTATGGCCAAGCACACTCCGTGTTTGTTCCTGGGCACAAACACTTTACAAGCTCTTAAGCTAAAACATCTGAAACCTGCACTCCAGAAGCTTTTGGCCCCGGAAGCCCTAGCACACTCCCTGTTTCTGCACTTGCCTGCAGGGCCCTCAGAGCCAAGATATGGGCCTTCACAAATGTTTAAAAGTGGTGGTTTTCAACCTCTGAAACAACTTTTTGAGAGATTCTGGTCAAAAAGCCATTTTATGTGTTTCAGCAGCTGGGAGAAAAGCGTTGAGGCTCAGGACAGCACTAATGACTGATATAATGCTGTGTTACAAACTGCTTTGCTAAATACACAGTTTAGTGCAGCACTGCAGTCCAAAGCTGTCTCCTGTCTGGAGCTGCCCAGTCTACGACAGTACAGTTGTAAATTAAACAATCGTTAAAACTGAAATCAGTTTTGCAAACTGAAGCTGGAACGCTTCCTCAGTTCTTTCCAGGCACCCAGAAGAGGTGAAACAGCAGGAAGGAGAGCTGGGAACTGCAGGAAGGAGGAGGGGGCTGGCATCATTTCCAGAGAGAGGTGGGAAGGGAGAGAAAATAACTTCTAGAACTGATGGGAATGGAAACAGAGATTGGAAAAGCAACTTAGAATTACAATTGTGACTTAGTTTTGATCTAACTGATGGAACAAGGGGAAGGAGTCACTGTTACAAACTGTAATGGAGCAGCTCTGCTATGAGGACAGGCTGAGAGAGTTGGGGTTGTTCAGCCTGGAGAAAAAAGAAGGCTGTGGGGAGATCTCACAGTGGCCTTCCAGAACCTGAAGGGGACTCCGGGAAAGCTGGGAAGGGGCTTTTTCCAAGCGCCTGGAGTGACAGGACGAGGGGGAACAGCTTTAAACTGGAAGGGGGAAGATATAGACTAGACATGAGGAAGAAATTCTTCATGATGAGGGTGGGGAGGCCCTGGCCCAGGTTGCCCAGGCAGGCTGTGGATATCCCCTCCCTGGAGGTGTTCAAGGCCAGGTTGGATGGGACATTGAGCAGCCTGGTCTGGTGGGAGGTGGGATTGGAACTGGATGGGCTTTAAGGTCCCTTCCAACCCAAACCATTCTATGATTCTATAACTAACCCCCCCCACAGATGCTCCTGGTGGCAGGCACGGACAAACCTCCAGCTGCTGGCAGGTGACAGGAGCCTGTTGTTAAGAACCAGCTCCCAGCCCTTCAGCTGCAGCCTTGCTGACAACAGTGCAGCCCCAGCACCACTTTGCCCTGATCTGGAACTCTAAGAACAGGAAAAGTAACTCCTGTAACAGAACCCAGAGCAAAGTGTCACAGTCCAAACACAGCCAGGCAGGCAAAGGATGGAAACCCTGCAGGATCAGGGTGCAAGCCAGGAAGTGCTGTATTTGCCGTGGTGGTTCCAGATGACTCTTTCCCACGTCTGTCATCGCTGATGGCTGCAGAGCTGGGGGCTCCCAAAATCGTTCACTGCAACCCCTCCCTGCAACCTGATGCCTCTCTGCAGTTGCACAGTGTGGAACGAATGCCCAGCCCAGCCTGGCAGCAAGGTGACATCGGGAGAGCCTGCCTGCAGCCCCACAGACAGTGAACAGGTCAGGGCAGGGTGAGGGCGGCCAGGGCAGCAGGACCTGCCTTTAATCCTCCAGGCAGGACCTCAGGTGAGTCAGCAACAGCCTCCTAACATGGCCCTGCAGCAGCCTCAGAAATGGCAGCCACATCAACACCACCCACGAACACAACTCATGTATTTAGACAGATTAAGCCACCTCCTAACACAAACCATCACAGCCTTTTGTACTATAACTTGCTGATTTACTTAATTCTTCCGCAGGGATGTACACTTGAATCCCAAGGTCAGAAGATGACCCGCTTCAAGCTGCCCTTGTAAAGGGGTCCATTGTAGGCAGCTGCTATGCACTTTGGGGGGCAAAGTCAGTCTAAAGGTGAGCACAAGCAGAGCACCTGAATAGGGGTATGAAGAGACCCTTGTGATAAAAACAAACCAACCCAACTCACCAACCAGGGCCTGGACTGAGCCTTCCAGCTCTGGGGTCTGCTGGACCCATCAGGAACCTGGTGCCCCTATGGTCAACGTGCAGATGATACAAGGACTGGCTGAGCCATCTCCTGCTTTCTCCTTTGACTGGGGAGGACACAGGGCAGCAGTCGGGCACCACAGCTCAGCAGGAAGGAGCCAGACCCAAAGGCTTTGAAGCACACATCAATGTTAGTCAAGAGAGGACAGGTCTTTTACTAACAGTATCAGCAGTCGCCACATCTCATTTTTCAGAGCAGAATATGACAAGGAAGTCACGTGGAAGAAGAGAGCTGGGCTAAAGCAACACTGTGGGATAAGATTAAAACTAACAGGAAAAGAGAATCATATTTCTGACAGCGTCACATTTCAGCTGGTTGCGTGGTGAGCTTTGAGTTTCAGTGCTCAGGCATTAAAATATATTTACGAGTGCAGTGCTGTCCACAGCCCTGCAGCAGAACGTGGGGGTTCACCAGCCCCAAACACTGCTGCTGCCCTCTGCAACCACATCACTTGGTCTGACACAAGACTCGAACCCCCTAAACAAACCATTCCTCATGAGTGCTGAGGTTCTGCGAGGAGAAGGAGACAGCACAAACCACAAAGAGAGCAGGGCAAACTGGTCATTTTTTGTCAAATGATAAGGAAATAAAAGTGAAGCAGGAAGAAAGCAGTACCTCTGTCAAAGGTCTCGGTCTTCTCTCTACAACAAATTCTGTGTGGCAGAGCTCACAGTAACTTGTGTTGGAGGAGGATAACCATTTTTCCAGGCAGCTCTTGTGCACGGTGCCCAGTGTTCCTGTGCAGTCACACGGGGAAAGCAGTCCCTCCCCATTTCCACCTTCATGACAGATTCGACAGATGGGACCATCACTAAAGAGGCAGACAAACAGAATGAGATCACGGTCAGAGCAGGCAGAACGATACAGCCACACGGGAGCAGGGGGTCCAACCCCACCAAGCCCAGAAGGGGTCATGTGCAACAGGCAGCGCGGGGCTGAGCGCGCCGGGCGCGCGGAGACTCACTGAGGCAGCAGCAAGAAACCAGTCTCGGGCACTGTGGAGGCGACCAGGACGTTTCAAGCCAGTAAAATCTGGAAGCCATGCTGATGAGCACCACGACACCCAAGAGAAGCCAGCACATCAGTGCACGGGTGACCACAGAAGGGACACAGCACACGTGTCCCACGGCCTCCAGCTCCGCTCACAGTGGGCAGAGAAGCTGCCGCTGGACCCGAAACCAACCCTGAAATGATGATGCAAACCCAGAGGCCCAAAGCGCAGCCAGATGATCCACAGCAGTCACAGCCTGTCCCCAGCCACCCAGAGCCACTCAAGAGGTTTGCAATCGTAGCTACATTTATGAGATCACCTGCCCACTCTCACCCCATCTCCGCTCTGTTCCGGTCTAGCAGGAACTGGGTAAGGAACAGCGATATCTAAAGTCACAACGACATCGATCCTGGAAGCTTGGCTTCATATTCCATGGCAAGCAGTCACACAGGCTCAGTTCTTGGCATAGGCACCCTCTGCCCATTACAGAGCAGTAATTCATTCAGCATCCTGTCTATGCACTGTCACACCCTGAACCCCTTCTGCAGCATTCAGGCCTTTAAGTGGCTGCAGAAATGTCTCCGTGCTTCGACAGCCACTGCTTCTCACCCACTCCTTGCCTAGAAGTTTCAACCTCAAAATCAAATCTCTTTGATCGTGCTCAAGATCTGGTCTCCTGGAACTTCACAGAAGCAGAGATGCTTATCAAGGGAAGCTTCAAACGCTTTCAGAGAGACTTGGAACCTTCCCCACAGGAGGTCTGCACTGCTGATTGCACTCAAATCACTCGTTTATGCCCAAGGTGTTCCCCTTGAATTTCCAAAACTTCCTTTTAGAGCTGGAGGGACCAGAGCTCCAGTTCTCAAGATGTGGGCACGCCAAGGATTTTGGCAGTGATCCTGTTCTGTTCTTCATTGCTTTCCTAACCCTTAGCATCTTCTTTGCCTTTCAGTCCCTGCTGCCTGTAACTGCCACCTGTCCAAGGTCTCCTTCCTCCAAACCCACAAACATGTACGGAAACCTCAGTTGCTCTTCATCTGCATCACTGCACACCGAGCTGCACCCATTATTTTAGCCTGCTGTCACTTCCAATAATGTTAAGTTCCCTAAAATCAGGGGTTTGGTGCCATTTGAGGCCCCAGAGCATCCCAGTCAGCAGCTGAAGGCACAGGTCTCCTAGAAGCCCTGTCACACATCTGCCAGCCCTGTAATGACACTGTCTTGGGCTCCCTGGGAAACCTCAAATGGCTCTCAACACTGAAGCTGCTGTTCTCAGCAACTCAGCACCTCTTCTCAGTGGTCACCGTTCATCAGGATCATTTAGGAACACAGTGCCGGGCAGTAGAAGCCCAGAGCAGGGCTGTCAGCCCCGGACTGTGAAAACGGGCAGCTCACCAGCATCTCACTTCTTTCCCACCTTACAATCAGGCATTTCTTTCATACAACTGTTCTTACATCCATACTGAACAGACCTGGGGGTGGGAGGGAGGCTGCTGGTCTCTTCTCCCAAGTAACAAGTGACAGGATGAGAGGAAATGGCCTCAAGTTGCACCGGGGGAGGTTCAGATTGGATATTAAGAAACATTTCTTCACCTAAAAGGGTTCTCAGACACTACAAGGGGCTGCCCAGGGAGGTGGCTGAGTCCCCATCCCTGAAGTGATTTAAGAGACAGGTAGATGAGGTGCCCAGGGATCTGGTTTGGTAGTGAACACGTACGGTTGGACTCAATCTCAAAGGTATTTTCCAACCAAACAATTCTGTGAGAAAGGAACACCTTTATTTCAAAGACCCTACTGCTTGCCCTCTTGAAATCCAGGTGAGCTGTATCAGCCACCACCTTTCCCCAAGCACTGCTGGTGGTACCAAAGCCACACAGATCCCACCTTACAGCTCAGACTCCACCGCTATTCTGACTTAAAAAAACAACCCCTGTCTGCAAAAGAAGTTTGTGAGATTGTGACAAAACAGCCAGAGCAAGCAATCTGCACTATTTCCAGTGATTTGTACAACCAGACAAGACAGAAAGCAAGAGCAAGACACAAGAACACACAGCACACACAATGAATGTACTGGGTAATAACACTGGTGGGACATGAAGGGAAGAAGAGCCAGCAAGAAACTGCAGGTTGGCTCCCTGAGGGAGAAGGAAGCCTCCTCTCCTGGAGTTCCACAGTACCACTTACAACTCAGAGTTCAGCAGGTTTCATCCCAATTAGACTATTTAATCACATTCATGGCTGTGAAGCAATGCACTCCCACTGCACCAATGCCTCTCTCTGCCCAGCATCCCTGGTGACCCACTGACCCTTGTTCCCTCCTCATTTGCACGTGCCTTTTCTTTAGGGGACTTCTTCAGCTGGGACAGTCCCTGCAGCAGCAGCAGGAGTCTGGCAAGGTGGTGGAAATTCCATCCTCAGAGACACTGGAAACTGCACCGGACAAGGCTCCGAGCAGTCTGATCCAACTTTGAAGCTGGCCTTGCTCCAAAAGAAGGCTGGGCCAGATGACCTCCAGGATTCCCTTCCGATTGGAATCACTTGATGATTCTGCAGCTTTCACTGCCACACAGCACAGTGCTGGAACAGAACATCGTTACACCCGCTCACACAGCCTTAATGAAATCATGGACCAACACACCCCAGCCTCCAGCACTCTCCGGCATCTCTTATTTCCTAAGAAAAGCATCTGTCAGATAGTTCATCCGTTCTCTTCCTGTTTGAGAAGTTTCATGTTTCCAGCACATTAACACGACCTTGGCTACCGATGAACAACTCAGAGGGAAAAAATTTGCTGACAGTGAGAGAAAAAGAAATTTCTTATCAGACCCTTTTTCCTTCCTTCCGATCCAGGGGGAGGGAAACTGGTCACAACCCACACAACAAGCCCTCTCACAGTTTTCCAACAGGCTGTAGAGGCCGTGTCACCCGTTCAGCCTTCCAGTATGGTCACGCTGCTCCTGGCATTGTTGCTCCCAAGACGCTGATGTCAGCTGCTGTGGAGGTTCATATGCTCCAAGCGTGGTGCCTTCCACCTTCCTGTTTGGATTCTGACATCTCTTTCACAGAGTCATAGAACGACCCAAGTTGGAAGGGACCTAAAAAGGATCATTGAGTCCAACTCCTGTCCCTGCACAGGACAATCCCAACATTCACACCGTGTCTGAAGGGCGTTGGCCAAACGCTTCTGGAATATTGTCAGGCTGTGACTGCTTCCCTGGGGAGCTGTTCCAGTGCTCCACCACCCTCTCGGGGAAGAATCTCTTCCTCATATCTAATCTAAACCTCCCCGGCCCATCTTCCTGCCTTCAGTTCATGTATTCCCAACAACTGGCTGTGACAGAGGCTTGGGCATTTCTGTCAGTCTTGCGTGTTCAAGTTTTGGGCACATCACAGGCCGAGTCTTGTGGCTCTGCCCAGCTTAGTTTGGCTGAGTACTGAAACCCACCACTACTGGAATGAACAAACTGGTGTCCCATGAAGACACTCACAGGAGGAATCACAGATTCATGAAATGGTTTGGGTTGGTCAGGACCTTAAAGCCCAGCCAGTTCCAATCCCCTGCTATGGACAGGGACACCTCCCACTGATCAGGGGCTCAAAGCCCCATCCAACCTGGCCTTCAACACCTCCAGGGATGGGGCAGCCACCACTTCTCTGGGCAACCTGGGCCAGGGCCTCCCCACCCTCATCATGAACAACTTCTTCCAAATGTCTAATTTAAATTTTCCCCTTTCCAGTTTGAAGCCATTCCCCCTTGTCCTGTCACTCCAGGCCCTTGTAAAGAGCCCCTTCCCAGCTTTCCTGGAGCCCCTTTCAGTACCAAAAGGCCACTCTAAGCTCCCCAGAGCCTTCTCTTCCCCAGGCTGAACAACCCCAACTCTCTCAGCCTGGCCTCACAGCAGAGGTGCTCCAGCCCTTGGATCATCTTCATAGCTTCCTCTGTACCTGTTCCAAAAGTTCTACATCCTTCTTAAGCTGGCGATTCCTGAACTATTAACCTGTAATCCCAGGCAATTTCCTCAACTGATTTTTACACCTCCACAAGTTTTAAGGGCTCACACAACTTCTCACCCAACCAAGCTGTTGTCAGAGAGCAGGCTCAGTTCCCCTCACTTTTTTACTGAGCTGCCTCAGGTTTGCTATACAGAGCCATCCTGTTTGCCTCAGTTCTCACCCAGCTTTCCTGCTCTCCTCCCCTACATTTGCAGTCACCACTTTCACACCTCATGAACATTTGGCCACATTCATTGAAAAAATAACAACTGTTTGCACAGGATTTGGACAGAAAACGTGACCGGTCTCAATAGCTGGACCGAACAACGCTGCCAAGTGTCCTGTGCTCGAACTACAGGATGAGAAGTCACATCAGGAAGAGGCTGAGCAAGTGAAGCTGCCACACATCCCCTCGAGCAACTGTTGGACACTGCAGTTCCTGCAACACCGACACCTTCCTCTCCCTGGGGTTGTAGATCAACAGCATGCCTTTACTCCACAACCATCTTGGAAAGGGGGCTGTGCTACCTTTTCAGCCCTTAAACCATCCCCACGATCAGCACACTGCCCATGGCACCTTATGGGCACCACTGCTCAGCAAGGACCTGGCACAAGTACACAGCAAGAGGCCACCAGCACCAGCTCGTGCTGGAGCAGTCACGGGACCAGGGGGCTTTGATGAGCACACGAGTCCCCGTCCACCACCATGAGCTCCTCCAAAGTGAACACAGGCCTGGGAAGCATCTGGCTAACAGGGACTCGTGCTCAATGCCAGCACCCCAGCAAACTCCTCCACCAACACGACTCTGTCATCTCCCTCTACCCCCAGAGCCACAAAAAAAGGGGAAGGAAAGCCCAGATGCAGCCATCCCAAGCCCCTGCCCTGCAGCAGCCTCACCTCTGCGTGCCCAGCGCCTTGATCACCGTCGAGAGCAGCCGCCCGTCCTTGGCAGTGACCTGCGTGACGTACTGCGGGCGCCCGATGTCCGAGTCCTCCACCGACTTGGAGAGGGCAGCGCTTCCCGGGCAGTCGCACAGGGAGCCGGGGAGGTGGCAGCAGTCGCCAGTCGTCATGGCAGCTCCGGGCCCCTCTGCCCCGGGGACCGGCACCGGCGGCACGGGGACCTGCGGGAACGGCACGGTGGTGAGAGCCTGGCACCTCAGAGCTCCTGCCAGGGCGTGGGTCCCCCCACACCACCTTCCCCCAGCCCCGTGGGAGCTGGCAGCACCCTGGGGCCCCAACAGCCACGGGTTTTGCAAGTCTTCTGTCCCCTTTAACAGGCTTTGTGAGACTGCCTTACCATAAAATTGAGGCTCCAAGTGTCCTACTTACATAATTTAGCGTCAGAATTGTAAATTTCCCTTTCCCAGAGAGAATTCCCAGTTCCCACCCTTTAACCTGACGAAGCCTTTACCGATGCAGAGATGGGGAAGGCAACCAGGAGCCCCATGGGCTTGTGCCACCCTGGCCAGAGCCGTACTGAAAACCTCTGTTTGTACCTCTGTAAACATTACAAAGCTTCACCTGAAGACGGCACCTGAACCACTTCACGTGGTCAGTTCGGGAAGCCCTTCCCTCCCAGCTGCGTTCAGCTGCTTTCCAAGCCCTTTAAAGCCATCAAACACACAAGGCCTCCCTGGCCCCACCTCTGATTTTCCATTTCTTTACAGAAATGCCTGTGCTTCCATTTCCCAACCCCATGGGGTACATCCCACCCATGAATGGGCGAGTATCAGCCACCCAAAAGCACTATAAGTCACAGAACCATAGAAGGCTTTGGGTTGGCAGAGACCTTAACAGGTCATCCAGTCCAATCCCCCTGCAGGAGCTGGGACAGCTTTAACCAGATCTGGTTGCTCAGAGTCCCATTCAACCTGGCCTTGAGTATTTCCAGGGATGGGACCTCATCTACCTCCCTGGACAACCTGGGTCACTGATTCACCACCCCGATTGTAAAAAAAAATAATTTATATAATCATAGAATTGCTTGGTTGGAAAAGACCTTTGAGATCATCAAGTCCAACCGTACCTGTCCATTTCTTCCTTACATCCAGTCTAAATCTCCTCCCCCTCAGTTTACAACCATTCCTCCTTGTCCTGTCCTCCCAAAGCTTCAAGGAGAGGGCAGCAGTTTTCCTCCTCCTTTCCCTTCCAATGGTTCAGACCAATCATGATTTTTACAACAGCCACGTGCAAACAGCAGAAGGTACCATCATGTTTCCAGCACCTCCACGATTCACCCAGCAAAGAGAGCACAAGGAACAAGCAGCAAATGAAAGAACAGGGGAGAAGATGCAGAGAAAAAACCCAATGTGACAAACCAGGATGAGCCCCATGTAGACAGGAGCAGTCTCTGCCATCGAGGAAAGGCAGCAGCTCCCCAGGCTGCCAGCTGCAGCCGTGTTCCTCCCTGGCAGGGCTCTCTCAGTCCCAAAGTCAGGCATGCTTTGGAAATTCTGAAAAAAACACCATTTTCTCCAATACGTGGTCTAGGGAGAGGTGGCCGTGCAAAAATCAAGAGTTGGGGTTACAGTTAGACACAAGCTGAACCCCAGCCAACAACATTGCAGTGCTGGTAAAGATCAAAATCCTTGTGTCCGTAAACAGGACTGCCTTATGTAAGGCACACAGAGCAATCCCCGAGCACCAGCACTGCTGGGATCAGAGCTGGAATGGTGTCTCATCCTGGTGGCTGGATTTCAAGAGAGAAACAAACTCATAAAAGAAGCTTAAATGAAAGCAATGAAAAGGATAAAAGGTTGTGGGAGGGGAGAGCCCAAACAAAAATAACCCCAAACCTTACCAGTGAAGAAAAATGAAAAGAATTAGGGGGTCTGTAGGGAATCTTCAATCTCCGTCTCCAGGAGATAGAGGCAGAGAAACAAACCTTCTCCACCCCATCCAAGGAAATGCTTTTTTGTTTCCAGATCTCAGCGCACAATGGGAGTCAAACATTCCCACGAAACAGCAGTTTCGTCAGGTTCAGCTAAGCCTAAACCAAACTAAAATAGCTAAAGAAAACAGGGCTTGTTCCTGCTCGGAGGCTTGGCCGGGCTACAGGGGAAGAAAACAAAAAGCCGGTACAAGAATGTGATTGTTGAAGCCCTGAAAACTCTGATTTGGGTAAGTGCAAATGTTGTGTCGTGGAAATGAAGCAAGTCTTACCCAACCAAGGGCTCCATCTCTCAGTGCAGCTCCCTCAGCCAGGACCGTGTTCCAGAGGGAGCACACAGCACCGGTGCCTCATCACCGGGCACTGGCTTTGGCACTACCCCTCATTTTACAGAATATTGTGTAATTTCTAGCAGAAAAGTGTCTAATCTCTGCATTAAAGCTGCTCCTGATAATTATCCACAATCCTCCCTCCACACCTGCACAGGAAGAGGCTTGAGCAGCCCCATCCCCACAGACACAAATCAGAATTGGTCCATCAAAACTGAGCTTAACAGACCCAGCACCACCTGGACTCGGGCGATCTCTCACCTGCACAAAGAGCACACAGAGTCAGAGCCACTTCTCATAGTGCTCTCCTTTTTTAAAAGCTCTCCAACTTTTGGGAGCAAGAAGTATGATGATAAACGCTATTGGAATGACTTAAGTCAGCTGCTTTGCAAGTTAAGGAGTTCTTTCAGTTTTAAAAGGCAGAAGATGCATGCTTTTAATAAAAAGGTCAGTTCCATTTGTTCAGCCAAAACGTTGTTTATTTTTAAGGCCAGAGAAAAAAGGTCCATTCTGCGCATTGGAATCAAACTGCCCTCACTCCCTGTGTCCTGGGAATATTTATCCAGAGGCCCTTTCTGCTCCACATTGGACAGATACAGGCAGCAGCGTGTCCCATCCAGGACCCTCCACCCTGACATCCATCAGGAAACACGTCCTTTTCTGTTACCAGTTATTTGGCGTTTCCTTGTCGGGGTCCATCCCAGGGTGGAACCTCCAGTCTCTGCTTTAAAATCTGACTCATGCCATTCAGCACATAAGAAGGAAAAGCAGTAAGGGTTTCAGGGATACAGTTAGTGAGGAAGTAACTGAAATCCAAAGATAACATCTGCACTCCAGTTCCAATTTCATACCCAGTTGAACACAAACCCCAGTGCTCAGCCAAGCCAGGCCCTTTCCTGGCTCCCTAAGGGCTCAGCTCATCGACACGCGGCCTTCCCTCACAACTGTCAGCAGCTCATCTAACCCAAACCCAGCCTTACAGCAGGAACATCTACCACTCAGAGTCAAACTCAAGAACCAAACAGCTGGTTTGAGCCACACACTGTTGCCTTCTGGGCAGTTTTCGAGTCCATTACGTGGGGACACTGTTCTCATGCTCATTTTTTAAAACACAAAAGGTCTCAGACATTAGGTTTCTCATCAACGTCCTCTCTGCTACCACAGTCAGATATGAGGAAATAAATCAGTCTCTCTTCTCAGTAACATTTTATATCCCCAGCTTCTGGGCAGATCCAGGATATAATGGGCTGAGTTTGTAGAGATTACTCAAATTGAAGAAAAACAAGCACTGTTTGTGGAAAGTTGGCTCAGAAGAGCAAGCTATGCAGCAGGACTCTGAAACTCCAACATGTGCAGTGAGAGGAGCTGGTTCCTCGAGGAGCAGCCAGTGCTGCTTTGCTGCTGCAAGGCAGGGACCACGGTGCAGGTGCAGGACCCTGCCTGCTCCACAGCTTACACAAAACACGCCAGCAAAACATCCTCCTGGTTGGTCTTCAAGCATTGCAACGAGATATGCGATCTGGGTTGTATCATCCAAAGGGCCACGGAGGCTTCGAGCTCCCTCAAATGATTGAGATCAGGCCGGACCACTGCTCTCCATCCAGAAGGTGTGGCCAGCAGGAACAAGCAGAAGACGGGGAGCTCCAGGGTCCTCCAGCTCTGTTCGGCACGTTTAGACTTTGCGCCCAATCCAACAGTTATTCCTCCCGGACAGGGAAGCCACAACAGGCCAGATGAACACTTTGATGAAAGCCACAGACCAGATGAGAAAGACAACAGGAAAGGCGAAGGCCAAGCGATTGCAGTGAGGGGAATTGTTCAGTGTGGGTCACGGCTCCTCTGGGCTGCTCTCGGCCTGTCTACACAATGAATGTCTCAACCAGTGTAAATGTCAGAGGCAAACTGGAACTAGAATCAGCTCCAACCTTCTTTGGATGCAGCTCATATGTGCCAACTTTGGTACAGATTAGCTTCCCTGGAGCATCTTCACCAAGAAAACCCCCACCTCCTGGCACAGCTGCCAGCAGCCCAGCCTGTTCCGCTCACTGTGCAACCCATTTCCCAGATTACCATAACCAGGCCCTGGCACCTCACCGCAGTGCCCGCAGGAGATAACCCAGCTGTGTGCCCAGCGAACCCACTCATCTGCACAGAAGTACCTTCTTTTATTTCTTCTGCATTTAGTCAGTGTGTTGATGGCCAGAGCTCTGACTGCTGCTCCCCAGGCAGCACTGAGCCCCAGGAGCACAGCTACCAGCCTGCCTTCCAACCCATTTTCACAGAAACATTGGTTTCTAACCATGTGACCTGCAAACATCACCATGAACTGAAGGGTTTCAGTTGCTGAAAGGCATTTCCAAACATCAATGCTTTACTTTTCACCATAAAAACCGGATTCTTCAGATCCCGAGGCACTAAGATCACCTGAGCACAAACTTCTTGAAGGAGACAAGTACTAAGAATTGCTTCCTTCACCACATCTGAGCACCTGCTCCCACACATCCCATCTCACGCAGCTTTCCATGCCCTAAGTCCAATCCCAGACCTGCAACACATCCCTCAGTTGCCCAGCTCTGCCTGCTGTGGGTGGGTGCAGTGCACAGTCAGGGTACCCCATCCTGCACAGCACAGAAGGCAAGCTCTGGCCCCCAGACCCCACACCCACCATGTGCTCAGGTAGCCAAGAAGGCAAACAGCATCCTGGCTTGGATCATGGAGTGGCCAGCAGGAGCACGGAAGTCATCCTGCCCCTGCACTCAGCACTGTTGAGGCCACACCTCAAATCCTGGGTTCAGTTTTGGGCCCGTCACTACAAGAAGGACATTGAGGGGCTGGAGAGCATCCAGAGAAGGGGAACAGAGCTGGGCTGGGGAAGGACCTGGAGCCCAGAGATTCTTGGAGCAGTTGAGGGACGTGGGGCTGTTTAGCCTGGAGAAGAGGAGGCTGAGGGGAGACCTCATTGCTCTCTGAAGTTCCCAGAAAGGAGGTTGTGGTGAGGTGGGTGTTGGTCGCTTCTCTCAAGTAACAAGTGATAGGATGAAAGCAAATGGCCTCAAGTTGCATCAGGGGAGGGCAGAGGCTGCCCGGGGCAATGCTGGAGTCTCCATCCCTGGAGAAGTTCAAAAGGTGTGTAGATGTGGCACCTGGGGACATGGTGGGGCTGGGCTGATGGTTGGACTGGATGAGCTTAGAGGTCATTTCCAACCTTAATGATTCTGTGATTCTATGATTCTGCACCCTAAGACACTGCCACCAGAGATACTCCCGTGCAGGGTGGGATGAGTGGCCTGAAGTGCTCCCTGCTACTGTCAAAAGATTGTGTAAGTGGTTTAATCTAAAGAAAAAAACCCAAAACAACAATAAAAGCCAAGAGCTGGTCCCAAACTGCTGCAGGGCTTTGTTTTCCAGTTTTGTTTGTTTAAACATACTCTGCAGAGGGTTAGAGACCACAGTATTGTTTTGTTCTTTAGAAAAGTACATCAGTTTGTGCACTGTCTGCCTGATTCCTCTGTCACCCCCCCAGGGCTGCTGCACAGCGCCCTAAAGCACCCAGAACGCCAGCAACAGATCTGCCTGCGCAGGGTCCAACGGCCAAAGACAGCTCTAAAGCTTCACCAGATGTGTCCTCAGGCCCAGAGGAGGGAATTCTGCTGTGAGACCTCATGGCAGGTCTCGCATCACCCAGGGCTGGGGAAGAATCACCTGAGCGCCAGGGTCCAGCGAGGAGAGCGACACAGCATTTTACCTCCTACACCCCAACACCCAAACCACGACCTGATGCCAACACAACAGCTTTTACAGCATTTTGAAACAGGGTAGATAACACACAGGAAAGGGTTTCACTCCCTGTGCAGCTCCTCAGTTTCCTGCCCTGCAACGCTTGGTTGGTGTCGCAGCCAAAGGAGGTGCTGTAAGAACTCCAGCATCAACCTGCTCTTCAGAGGGTGCCAGCGGAGCGACGCTGAGCCACGGGACAGACCTGACCCTCGGCTCTAAACAAAACCAACCCCAAAATGCAAGAAAAAAGAAGAATCAAGGGACAACATCCTGGGAGCCTGTGAACCTTCCATGAAAGCTTCACACCAGGAACCTCCTCCCGCACCCTTAACAGCAAAACATATGGTTGAGATACCACCCATAAGATAATTCAAGTTTAACCACGTACCTCCAGGAGGAGGTCAGACACTTCTAGGAAGCAGCCTTTTTGGGCTCCTGTTTTTCTCATATTTGTACAGCACCCACTGCTGCGGGGGGGCTCGACCCAGCTGCCTCTGGGCTGCTCCAGTCACACAGCTCAGCAGCAGCGAAACAGGAGCGCAAGGCTTTGCTCACCAGGCTCCTGCTGAGGACAAACAATTGGAACTTCTCTATACCGAGCCATTAGGCAGGGACATTCTCAGAGCTCTCCAAAGTCTCAGTTATCACAGCATCACAAGGTTGGAAAGGACCTCTGAGATCATCAAGTCCAATCTACAACCCAACACTAACACCAACCCATCATCTAGACCATGGCACTCAGTGCCACATCCAATCTCCCCTTAAACACCTCCAGGGTCGGTGACTCCACCCCCTCCCTGGGCAGCTCATTCCAATGGCCAATCACCCTTTCAGTGAAGAACTTTTTCCTAACATCAAGCCCAAACCTCCCCTGACAAAGCTTGAGTCCATGCCCTCTAGTTCTGTCACTGGTCACCTGAGAGAAGAGACCAACCCCTGCCCGACTACAACCTCCTTTTAGGTAGTTGTAGAGAGCAATGAGGTCTCCCCTGAGCCTCCTCTTCTTCAGACTAAACAGCCCCAGTCGCTCCTTGTAGGGCTTGTGCTCCAGCCCATTTAGACCATGGTTTGATGACAAATGAGTGTGTTTTCCAAACACAGATGAGGAGACGCTCTTCCACAGAATGTGATTGATTCATTCTTTCCCCAAACAGACACATTGTCAGGCTCTGACTTCTGCTCCCCAATGGTAAATCAACATTGCAGTGAGCCCTCAGGATCAATACGCTGTGGTTTTCCACAGTCTGTGTCCATGCACATCCCTCCTCTTCAAAACTTTCAGCAGAACTGATCGACCCCTGCAGGAGCTGCACTTCAGCATTGGCTCTCACAGTGCTGGCAGAGCCGAAACCCACGTGGGACGCACCCTGTGGATCTCAGCGTGCTCCCACCAGGAGCGACCCCTCATTCCAAGCCAGGCCACGGGGATGGGCCTCGTGTGGACACAGCAGAGCTGAGACTCAGCCTGGCTCCCACCACCCCAGATGTTGAGATACTGACCGCTTGTTTTCCAATCACATTTCATTTCAGAAGAGCATTGCCTCATATCTCACACTACGTTACTCAATGTTCAAAAAGAAGCAAAAGGTTCAAGTTCACATATTGAGAAAGACATCAGTATAAAAATGAGAAGCCTAAAGGCAGATTTTTTCCTTGCTGCTTGGGAAACATCAGGCTGTTAACTCAGATCTTCTGAGACTTCTTATCTGCCACAAGACCGTATGAAAGGAAAGTTTACTGTGCTTTAATTACCAACATCTGGAAAAACAAATTGCAGCACTAGGAGAAAATTTGCAGAGGGTATCTCCAACCAAACCCAGCCCTTCAGCCATTCTAATAACAAGTTTCATAAGGAAACAATGGACAAGCAGCTGGGACACGAAAATCACCTGCTGTTCCTCTGAGTATTACGGTAACACTGGCTTTCCAAGGAGAACACTGCACACTGGAAGCATACGGACTCTGTGCAAACTGCCCTCTGTGTTTATCCCTCTCTGCAGGGAAGGAGACGCATCAGTTGGACTGGAAAGATTTACTGAAATCATAAACCAGGGTGACAAACATCTGGTGACCATGCCCACAAAGCGATGGGTGCTGGGGAACAGCCCCATCACCACCCACAGACAGACCCCTGCCCTGCTCCTGCCCAGCAGTGCTGCCTCCTGAAGGCACCACTCTCGTGTCTCCTCACATGTCCTCTACCACAGCAACAGCACACGGACACTTCTGCCTCCTTGCCCTCTTGCTCCAGAGGGCTCCCCTTTGAGGAGAGGCAGCGTCTGCAGCAATGCCAAAGCTCAGGGGCTCCCTAGGCCAATGCAGGCACTCGCAAGGCAGCTTCAGTTTACTTGGAACAAACAGATTTTCCAGCTCTGGGTAATACATTGGGAAAGAAACAGTTTAGTGTAGCAGCAATGCGTGCACCAGACCAACACCGAAGTGCCCACCCAGCGTCAGTCCCTCGCTCAGAAGGATGCAAAACACCATTTCAGGATCGGGGATCCCACACCTGCATTCTTCGTGGTTTATAAAGCACCGTTGACTCTGTTACACAAATAATACCAATCTGCTTGGAGACAAACTGGAGCTGGAACAAAGGCCTGCCAGCAGGCAGCAGCCCCGCTCGCTCCGGCTGCTCAGAGCAGCGCGCGGCCAGCACGCAACCACCGCTCGAAACCAGGCACTGCTGATCTTCCAACAGCTATTTGGTCTGGAATTTAACTGGCCTATTTATATTTCTCAACCTAACTATTGCGCTGTACAAATCTCTTCAGCAAATTAAGGTTTTCCAAGAGCTTTCCAGCAGAGGCACCACCACAGCCTTCCACTCCACCACCCATCTGCAATTGAAGAGCTCCAAAGTGGCCGCTGAGAGCATCCTCTCTCTCCGTGGTCAGCTAAAGAGGAGGATTAGCTGATCCCTGCTGATTTCACCACTGTCTCCCTTCTGCCCACTCCTTGCAGCTACAAATTTCCTCCTCAATCCTAAAGTGAAATTGATATTCCCAGCACAGGAAGGACACGGAACTGTTGGAGAGTCCAGAGGAGGTCACGAAGATGATCCGAGGGCTGAAGCACCTCTGCTATGAGGACAGGCT
The DNA here is from genome assembly GCA_033558185.1 of Dromococcyx pavoninus. Classification (NCBI taxonomy): domain Eukaryota; kingdom Metazoa; phylum Chordata; class Aves; order Cuculiformes; family Neomorphidae; genus Dromococcyx; species Dromococcyx pavoninus. The sequence goes on along the minus strand of JAUMJL010001186.1, from coordinate 5,842 downwards.
GAGAGAGCTGGGGTTGTTCAGCCTGGAGAAGTCTCTGGGGAAATCTTAGAGCAGCCTCCCAGTACTGAAAGGGGCTCCAGGAAAGCTGGGGAGGGGCTCTTGATCAGGGAGTGCAGGGATACAATCAGAGGGAATGTTTTTTGCTGCAAGAGGGGAGATTGAGATGAGATCTTAGGGAGAAATGTTTTTCCTGTAAGGGTGGGGAGGCCCTAGCCCAGGTTGCCCAGAGAAGTGGTGGCTGCCCCATCCCTGGAGGTGTTCAAGACCAGGTTGGGTGGGGCTTGGAGCATCCCGATCCAGTGGGAGGTGTCCCTGCCCATGGCAGGAGGGTGGAACTGGATGGGCTTTAAAGTTCATTCCCAACCCAAACCATTCTGTGATTCCACCTCTGTGCAGGGACAGAGCATCCCTTCGCTGGGTGTGACAGCCACCACGGGCTCATCCCGGCGCCCTGAGGATGCTCCACCACCCAAAACATTTCCAGCAGATGAACGGTCACTTTTGGGGGTGTTACTGCTGTGCTGACTTTCTGCACCCCAAAGCAGTGGGGTGGATGCCTGGGGACAAGGACACGTGGCAGAGCTCTGGGAAAGTGAAGCTGGAGCTGTCGGAGCTCTACTTCAGAGCACAGCATGTGGGGGTGCCCGGCCATCAATCATTTAGTGCTGCAAAATCCTCCTCCCAATTCAGTTTGCAATGTTTTGCTTTGGCCACAGTTCTATCTCTTCTGGAGACACAGGCCTCCACTGTTTTGTCTACAGCAGTACAAGAAAATCTGGGAGGAAACAGAAGTTGAGAACAGTCCAGAACTGTAATTTACCTTTTTCCTCTCACCATTCTCAAATTAAAACCCAACAAGCCTTCAGCTGCAACGGGACCAAAGCTCTCAAAGCTCCAAACAAAGAAAAAGGCATTAAGGCCAAGAGAATGAGAGCTTGGTGCAGTCCCCTATTTGCAGAGAAGTGCTTTAGAAACAAGGTTTGATTTGTTTGTCCTTCTATTTGCCAAGCCAGTTCTGCTCCTTGCCCCTTCTTCCCTGTCTGGGAACAGCAGGAGAATGTTTCTTTCGATCTGCCGCTGACTTCATGACAACTGATTAAAACTGCAAGAGCAGCTCCAGCCTGCCTGCCCTCGAGGTTAACCACACATCATCATCTTGAGTTCAACCAGGAATTGAACAGTTCAGTTAGAATTGCTACGTGAAATACGGAAGAAAACTTACAGATGCCTGTTTTGATGGAAAACAGGGACAAATCACCAATTCCAAACTACCACTGCTCATCTTGGAGAGGTCTGGGGCAAGGAGTGTGCTTGCTTGGCTGACAGGCAGGAAGAGCCCTCGGTCAGTAGTGCTCCCATTGGCTTCACGAGAGGACACTGAGGGTGCAGGCCCTGCCCTGGGACACTGTGTCAGCCCTGCCTTCACGATCGGATCGTGCCATCGGTGCTCGGAGCTCTCACAACCTACAATTGCCACAGCTTCAAAGAGGTGCATTCCACCACCACGAGAGGTGGCCAAACTCCCAAGAAGCCCAGTAGCCACCTCCTCGCTTTTAAACAGTGGATGAACAGCCAAGCACTCTCCCAGATGTCAGCAAGTGGGTAATCACCTCTGTGAGAAGAGCTCTGTGTGTTGTGGTGATGCTGACGAGCTGGAGCCAACCCGGTCTGACTACGGCAAACACAGCACAAAGACGACGGAGCGAGCGTGCCGGAATCCTCCCCAGGGAACAGCACTGCTGCAGTTGGAGCTGGGCAGGGAATGAGGCCAGACTGGAGAGCAGGAGAACTGCTGCCCACGTGCATGACACTGCCTTCTCCATAAGCCACGAGGGGTGCCACAGCATGGAGTAACCCATCGCTTTAGCACCAGAGAAAGCTATTCTACCTGAACTTCATGGAAACCACTCGCCTGTCCTTCACTTTGACTTTGTGCCTCTGCCCATTTCTTTCACATAAAGGTGACCCACAGCTTCACTTTTCATATTACTTATCTTTTACATAGCAGAGACCACCTATTCATTCCTTACTCACTCAGAAGTTGTTAGTGCGCTTTCAAGGGAACAAATACCAGTAAATGGAGATTATTTCTCTCTCACGGGAAGGGTTTGAGCTAAGACCACGCAGAAGTATAAATTAACCAGAATAAATAATTCTGGGGGGCAGAAAAGACACACAAGTGATGAACTTTAATCTGGAATGGGAAAAAAAAACAGTTCAGAAAACGGAAACTCTGAAACCTCCAAACATCCAAAGATGAGTAAAAGTCAAATGTGGAAAAAATAAACTCATCCTGTAGTTTACAGTTCAGGATGCCCAATTCCTCCCTCCAAGTTCAAAGAAAAGGTTGTGTGGTTTTTCATGTAGAACGCCAAGGTATTTTAAACAATAGTTTAAAAAGCCCCTAAATGCTTTTTGCTTTGTATCTCTGCCTGCAGAACTGCTGCAGTGTCACATCCTGAGGACCTGCAGCAGTCCCTCAAGACTCACAGAGGCCCAGAGCCCACATCCAGCCTCAGCTTCCCCAGTTTGTGCTGGATGCATTTTGGGCTATTTTGGTTATGCTGTTTCACGGAATACATGCTTACTTCCTCCCAGGAAACATCGTGTCCTGCACTTCCTTGATCCAGCATCCATAACCCAGAATGGGAAAGCCCCTCTTCCAGCATCCATTAAGGCAAGAACTCTGTTGGAAGCCGTTTACGACCAGTAAGTAGTGTAACACTGCTCATCTGCCCGGCCTCCTGGCATCCAGCATGGGGTGACCTCACTCTGCAGCCACAGAGCAATTCCACAGCAGAAAAAGAGCAGGGAAACACACCAGAAATAAGAAACCAGCCCTTTTTTTCCTCTTTCCACTTACGACTGCCAGTGGTGTCAATTAGCAAACCCCACACAGACAACCTGGATTTTACAGCTGGCATTTCATGTCCATACACACACAGCTCCCACTCGCTGTTTCCTGTGCCACCCGCTCCATCCTCGGCAAAGTTCAGACTTGCTGACTGAGGGAGGCTGCCTGCAGCACTCAGCTCTGCACACCTGGGGTATTCAGGCCTTGTGTCCTCAACTGCAGTAACAACTGTTACCATGCATGCAACAAAGGGATTTTCCAGTCCCAGCTCCCTGCCCTCCAAGCCTCTGGTTCCAAAGGGTGACACACTGTCACATCTCCAGAGGCACCTGGGAACCAGGACTCTTCCAGCCCTCCCAGCACCCTCCCCTGCAGCTGTTCCCATAATCCTTTGGGGATGCAAAAAAGTATTCAAACCCTTAAGCCTTGGAAAGACAAGGCAAACATCCAGCTGTTAAAAGGATTATTCCATGCGTGTGCAAGCCTGGCAACTTGCGTGTGCAAGCCGGGCTGTACGTCCTGACGAGTGGGGTGGAGAAAGGGGACCGGGTACGGCCATCGGAGCTGACCGACCACTGCGGCATCACGGGTGTTCTTGACAAGAACCTGGAAACAGGTCAGGGAAACATGGGCCTCCAGCGCTTAGAACGAGGGGGAATGGCTTAAACTGGAAGGGGGGAGATTCAGATTGGACATTAGGAAGAAATTCTTCATGATGAGGGTGGGGAGGCCCTGGCCCAGGTTGCCCAGTGAAGCTGTGGCTGCACCATCTCTGGAGCTGTTCAAGGCCAGGCTGGATGGGGCTTTGAGCAGTCTCATCCAGTGGGAGGTGCTGCTGCCCATGGCAGGAGGTGGAACTAGGTGGGCTTTAAGGTTCCTTCCAACTCAAACCATTCTATGATTCTAAGAAGTTCTAGAAACTGTATCAGAAGAGAAAGACACAGAGGTGAGCGCTTGCTGGAAGGGGAGTGGATCGAGAGAGTGAGTCCCAAGGAAACTGAAGGCAAGCAGGATACAAACAGTTTGCATGAGTGGATAAAGGGCAGAGGGTGGTGTGAGCAGCACATCCCCACTGACAGATCTTTATCTCACACCAATCAGCACGCCCAATACAAACAAGCCTGGTGAAAAGCCAGAGCTGCTCTGGCTAACCCTGCCATTTCTAGAGACACCAACCTGTCTGCTTGGAAAAAACAGGCTCTGTGCAGCCTCCTCCGAGAGGCCAAGTCACACAACAGCCCAAAAGCCCAATCAGGGCAGCAGCACAGCAGCGCGGCCGCGTCGCCCCACACAGGGTGGGCACCACTGCTGTGGGCACTGACAGTGCCAGCAGTCAGAGAATTGAAAAGTCTCAATCAAAGGCCATTGCACGGCTTTTTGATTTTTAATCTTGACCTCCCCATCAGATAGAGAACGAGCTGATGTGAGAGAACATGCTGATATGACCGGAGTAAATGTCTGAGACCATAAGAAAAGCACCTCCAGTGTCACCAGTGCCTTCCTGCACACCCGCCACAGACTCATCCCTCAGCCAAACTCCACACAGGAGCAGTTCTGCTTCTGTTAAGCTGTCTCAAAAAAACTAGTTTAAGTCAGAGAGATTTATGGGTCTCAGGTTAAGAAAAGTCAATCACAAACTGTAAGCACATGCCATGGAGGAAGACAGCTGCTGCTCCAACACAACTGTAGCTGTGACACCAAACTCATTCCCTTGGGAAATCTCAGTAACAAGCTCTACAAGACATCACACTCCCAGTCCTGCCACACAGCCCTCAGCTGGGCAAAACCACAGCTGAGAAGAGCCAGTAGCACTCCAGAAGAGGGGAAAAGAGGCACAGGAGTCCCCTGCAGAGCAATCTTTTCCCAGACACTACAGACATCAACGGAACAAAGTCAGGTGAGCAGACCCAAACCCCGATGCCCTGGGCTCCAGGGAGGGAACAGATCCAAACCCTGGTGCCTGGGGCTCCAGTGCAGCAAACAGACCCAAATCCTCGCTGTCCCAGGGCTCCAGGGGGGTGAACAGATCTGCATCCCCACTGCCTGGGACTCAGAACCATGAACAGACCAGAACCCTGGTGCCCGGGGCTCCAACCCTATGAACCCCTTCTGTCCCTGCGGTTCAGCCCTATGAACAGACCCAAACCACCAGAGCCCTGGGCTCCAGCCCGGTGAACAGACCCAACGCCCCCCTAATCGGGGCTCCCGTCCCTTGAACAGACCCGACTCCCCCTAACTGGGGCCCCAGGAGGGTGAACAGATCCAAACCCTGGTGCCTGGGGCTCCAGTGCAGTGAACGCACCCGAACCCCCGTTATCCCAGGGCACCATGGGGGCTAAACAGATCCGAAGACTCACTGCCCTGGGCTCCAGCCCCTTGAACAGACCCGAACCCCGACTGCCTCGGGCTCCAGTGATGTGAAAAGACCCGAACCCCGATGCCCAGGCTCTTTTCCCTCCGCCCCCGGGTTGTTTCTCCGCCCCCAGCCCCGTTCCCCGGTTCCCAGGTGCAGCCGCTCCGCCCCAGGCAGGCCCGCAGAGCTCGACCAGTGGCGGGGCGGTGTCGAGCCGAACCGAGCCGGGCCGGGCCGGGCCGGTCCACTCGCAGAGCCCTCGATGAAGCTCAGGGCCGCTGCTACAGGAGAGGCCGCGCCGCTCCGGGCCGGGGCTACGCCCGCCCCGACACGCCGAGCACCGGGGCGCGGAGCGTTCTCCCCAACGGGGCTGGGACCGGGAGGGGCACCCGGGTCCCCCCCGCGGCACTCTCGCCCCGCAGCCCTAGCCCGGCCCGGGCCCCGTCGCGCCCCCCACCCGGTACCTGCGGTGCCGGCGCCGCTCAGCGCCCCGCGGGCCGCCCCATCGCCGGCCGCTGCGCCCGCCGGGCTCCGCCCCCCTCCGCCGGTAGCCAGTCCCCGTGCTGCGCCTCGATGACGTCAACACCTACCGCCCAATGCGCTGCGGCGAACCCGGCCGGCGTCGCAACGCGACC